>JANSVK010000249.1:0-37360 GCA_030068005.1 Cladophialophora exuberans | reverse complement strand
ACTTGGATGATCTTATTGTCGGGGCAAGCTAACAAGTCACAAAGTGGCTTGATACACCCCTGAGCGACAAGATATCTGATCTGATCAGGTTTTTGAAGACCTCCTGAGGTGGCGTTTGAAATGGCCCAGCAAGCTTCCTTTCGAGTCTTGAAATCGCCATTCGACAGCAGATGAATCAAAGGCGGAATAATACCAGCATCGATGACTGCCTGAATTTGAGTCGAATTACCGGCTGTGATGTTCGAGATTGTCCAACATGCCTCTTTGCGGATGCCGTCTTTCTGCGAACTAAGCAGTGACAGCAGAGCCGTCAGGGCACCACAGTTGATGATGACCTGAGTCTGTACATCATCTCCTGTAACAATATTACCAACGGAACGAAGGGCAGGGGTCTGGACGGAGGTTGAGGCATGCATGAGAAGCTCAACGAGACGTCGGGGAATGCCAGCTTCGATAACAGCTTGGATCTTATCGTTTGAGCCATCGGAGAGGTAGGAAATCGCCCAGCATGCATCAATCAGAACTTCGTCGTCCAGCATGTAGACAAGTTTGGCAAGGACAGGCAAGGCAGGCTGAATCTGGTGTTTCATTAGTGCTGGCACATTCAGCTCAGGTCTCGCGGAACTTACAGCGGCCCAGTCTGGCTGGGGTGTCTTGCCACGGCAGAAGTTGCTCAGTGTCCAGGTCGCGTTTCGGAGCATGCTCAATTTACGACCGTCGGCGATAAGATTTAGCAGGGGTTTGAGGGCTCCTTGACTGAGAACATAATCACGGCACGCAGGTGAATCTCCAGCAATGTTACCCAAGGCCCACACCGCTTGCTCTCGGACATCTGGCTCAGGGCTACTGAGCAGTTCAACGAAAATGGGAACGGCACCGGCCTCGATGACGACTTGTGTCTGTGCAGCACTGCCGCTGGCAATATTGGTAAGGGCCCAGGCAGCCTCAAACTGCACCAAAGTATGTGGGGATCGGAGAAACTCGACGAAGCGGCTAACTACACCAGTTTCAATGACCTTCTCAATAGGAGGGTTCCGTTCCTTGGACAGGAGTTTTCGGAATTTGGTGGTGGCAGCAATCTGAGCCTCGATCTGGTCGGAAAAGACTCCCTTGACCATTTCAGGCAATTCGGTAGATAACTGTACGTAGAGTTAGCACGCTGATTCAGGGTCAAGGTCAGGAGAGGGGTAAAATTCCCAAATCGCAAGAACGCACCTCGTTTTCAATATTTGCAGTTTCATCATCGCTATCGGGTTCCGTGAGGCCTCCGATGGTGATCTCGCCATTGCCTCGCTGAACGCCTCTCCGCTTCGCTAGATTTTCCTCTCTCTTCTGGCGACGGATCTCGACTTGTTGTTCTTCTCGGCGACGGCGGAGCTCATCTGGCTTGAAGGTGTTCTTGGCCTTGAATTGGGTTCGGCGATGCTCTGGAATGTATCTTTCCGCCATATTGAGGGGTGTCACAGAGGGCAGGGAAAAATCAGGCCGCGAAAAGCTTGGTGTTTCGAGTTTGAGGAAAGTTGGCAGGAAGCCGCAGGCAGCGGAAAGAGTTTATCACGGTCAGCAAATGCCTCTGAGATATGGGAAGTGAAGGCGGTCAGTGATAAGACTGCGCCAGAGAGAAGAATGAATCAGAAACAAATTAAATGGGGGTTTTGCAGGTCGCAGGTGGATGGAGTCGTAGTCGGTGGTTTGTCACTTCACGCTGGCAACCCAAAAAGCACATGCCCACCTTGGCTTGGCGCTGGTCATGTGACACCGTGGGTGAAGCGTGTTTTTGCCAAGCCAGACCAAGACGCGTCCCAATCCAGGCCTCAAGATGGTGCCAGTGACTGTGAGAAGATTTGTTTGCACTATTGATCCACTTTCCAGGCGCCAGGCGTTTAGTTTCTTCATGCTTGGATACTAGGCGCTGTGGTCATGAAAAAATCAAATTGACGCCAACCAATCCTCAAAGCTTCAATCAAACGACATAACGACCATGGCGACAGATAGTGTCGCTCTTCCGGAGACCTTTGTCGATTTGACCAGCGCCAGAAGCATAAAGCCTTTCTCAGACATGTTCAACGTAATTGGAGTTTGCGTACACAAGTTTGATCCCATAAAATGCGACGGACAAGACTACAAAATCACGTTTACCTTGCACGACCCGATATGGTGGTCGGGTCGTGGCATGGAGTTCGTCTTCTTCAAAAAGCAAGTCGAACAGCTTCCGGCCATCATAGACCAAGGCGACATTGTGGTCCTTCGCAATATAAAGACGATGGCTCGTAATGGCGACATCAAAGGAATCTCCAACCACATATCAAGTTGGGTTGTGCTTCCTTATACTGAAGTAGCAAACATCAACTCACTTCAAGATGTCAAAGAAAAGGCTCGCTGGTATCGATCTAGGAATGGTTCACCCGGAATAGCGACGCCTCGGATCAATGAGGCTGAACTTCGATATGCGAAATGGATTGCGGAACAGGAAGACCCAAGCAATTGGCCTTTGGAACAGGGGAGGACACAAGCTGATATTGCAAACACCATGGAGAACAACGGCGGCAGTCGTCCCGCAACCAAAACAAAACTCAGAACACTTCAGGACCTCGAAATCCCTACCGGCAAAACGGCCATTTTCGCAGACATCCTCGGCGAAGTACGAAAAGTTTACCGCAAAGATATGTGGACCGAGCTCTATGTTACCGATTACACAACAAACGACGGGCTCTATGACTACAGGTTAGCCGACCACCAGTTTGGCCAAACAGGCGATCCTTTTGGCTATGTAACTCAAGGGTCAAACGCAAAGTGGCCAGGTCCCTGGGGCCGGATGACAATCATCATAACGTGTAGAGACCTGCAGTCAGAGCTTGCGACGAAGGTAAAAGCTGGAGACTTCGTTTACTTAGGCAACGTACACATCAAAATGGGCAAGAACGGCCTGAATCTCGAAGGGAACTGTCGAAACGATCGAGATTATCCTGAAAAGGAGCTCGTTGAGATTGTACCTTCTAAAGACCCGCGACGTAATGAAGTGCTTCGCCGGAAGTGGGCATACGAGGAAAAATCAAAAGCAGAGGGTGTCAGATTCTTCCGAGATCCTAATGAAGGCGGATCGAAGAAGCGACAAAACGAGGCAGCCCAAGCAGAAGCTAATCAATCGAAAAAGAAAAGCAAGACTAGGAGCCGCAAGGAGAAGAGGATCATGCACGAGGTGGCAGAGCAAGAAAGAGAGGAACAGGCGCTAAATCGAGCCAACAACAACGTCCGCATCAACAACCACCTGGGGGTATCACCCAAAACGATCGTTGACATACTCGATCCGGACATACTGAACCGTCTGACGGTGAAAGGCAATCAGTACCGCTTACCGTTTCAGAATTGCACATACAAATCAAAAGTCCGGGTTGTTGATTTCTTCCCCCGCAACATTGCGAATTTCGCAGCTCCATACAAGGAGTCCGAATACGAGGTACTGAGCGACCACGAAGCTTCCGAAGAGGATGAGGACTCGGCAATCAACCTGACTGAAGACTGTAGCCCAGCAGGAATAAAGTGGGAATGGCGGTTCTGCCTCGTTGTCGAAGACGCACGTTCGCAACTAGGCTGTACCAATCGCCCGACACAGATGGACCTACTCGTGGCCGCTACAGATGGAGACTTCCTTCTGAACATGGAGGCTTGTGATCTCAAAGACCCGGCGAATCAGTCAACCCTATATCAGTTAAAAGAGAAGCTATTCCATTTATGGGGGGATCTCCAAGAGAAGAAAGAAGAGTCATCAGACACAGCAGAGCAACTGAACGTGAAGCCCAGTGCAAGACCCTTCGAATGCTTGATCAAGGAATACGGAGTGCCTGTGTCCGCACCCAAGAAGGATTCGACGAAGTTTGTCGAGTATGAGAGGATGTTTCGTCTGTTTGGTACTTCAATCTGAAGACTTGGGGGCGCTTCTCATCGCTTCGGAGGATTAGATATGAGACATTGTAACGCCAGGAAAAACAACTTGCATCGACCCCAAGTCAACAAAAATAATTATATCATGTGTCAGAGGCATGGAGCATGATATTTTCTAACTCTAGAAGCTGCCGCGCTGGCTTCATCCACAACTGCAAGAACTTGGTCGACCAGGTGCGTTGTGGCCCTTCCACAAAATTGTTGAGGATTCTTTGCAGACGGGACTCCCCAGTCTCATACTTGTACACGGCCGTCTAAGAGGAAGGATCGACCGATGCAAGCCTCACTGACGCGCCAAGAAGAACCGAGACGCAACGACGTGCCCGAAAAGGGATGCTGCAGCCTTTTATCAAACGCCACCACCCGCAGCTCGGAAGGAAGGAGGCGTGAGAGAAAGCTGTTGCATAATGCATTGGGACAGCTTTCCCCACAAAATGCACGGAAGCCGAACTTGACACGTTGGAGGCTGCAAAGTCATCGGCGTGTGCCGCCGGAGGTTTCCACTACTCGAAGCTGCAGCGTCTGTACGAGTACTAATCAACGAGTGTTTGGAAGGAGAACTCGTGGCAAAGGAACGCGCTGATTCTTCGAGGGCTGAAGGTATATCAGGCTATGGACACGAAGATTCATGCAGCAGAGCATCACGTTTTAGCCAACGTTTGTCTCGGGACATCATGCGCCGACATCCTCGGGATGGTCCATGCTCTTCCTTCCTCGGGTGTCTGTGTCAGTCGAATCGATATTAGAGGAAAACGAACGAATCTAACGAACCAGGGTGCCTGCTGCCACGAGGCCACTGGGGAAAGAAGGTTTCCAGGACCAAAAGGACATGCGCCCCTCGAGACACAGAGTGTAGGAAAGAAAAAGTTTTCCGCCCAGTGCTTGCCCAAGAGCTCCAAACTTAACGTGTCATGGCCTGGAAACCAGTTGATATTGTTGACTCGACGAGATTAGGAACGCGATATGCCTGTCGCAAGCCACTGCAACGTCTCGATACGAAGAAAAGGGCATCTAGACGCACTGCAAGGCATGAAATCCTAGCGCTTTCTCAACTTTAATTTGTATTCGCTGGGCTCTCCGGTTATATTTGTTACCGTGGCTCACCCTCGCTCTGGCTCTCTCTTTCCGGTGTAGACGGCCACATCCAAATTTTTCGGCAGTCACGATGGAGTTGGTGGATACATTGGGATAGTCGCTTAGTTCGCTGCACGCTGCAGGCTGCCGTTAGAGCCCTCGGGGAGCGAGCGGGCTGGGAGGACCGTTTCGTGATTCTTTCGGAAAAAGGGAACTGGCCTGAACAGAGCAGTACGAACAAAGCCGAGCAACCGTGCCGTCCTGGACGCTCGGACGCATTTCCGCCCCGAGATGTGAAATTTGTCCCAAGTATCTTGACCTTCGAGGTCGATTGCTGGTCGCCTCGTGGAGAAGAGCGTGCACTGTTTTGACTGGCACGGCCTATCGTCTGCATGAACATACAACGAACATGGCATATCACCCCAAGCCTTGGATGACCCAATCAACGGAACCATTGTTGTAAGAGATATTCGAGACAAGGATCTCGGCACGGTGGATGTACATGTACAACTTGAATAACTCGCTGCGAGGCGCCCAACTTGGCACCTTGAGTATAGTACTGGGGTGACTGGAGGTTGCTGAGGTTATCCCTAAAATGTTATGGCTGCGATAACGATAGGCCTGCCCTCCGTTTAGCCGGCCCTCCTTTACACGTTCCATGACATTAGAGGAAGGATACTACTATCCTCTGTTTACTCTCTGGCACAGAAGACTATATCATGAGGTACACTGTACCACAGCATGCTAAATCTAGGGAGCACGGGCAATTGTCCCGGCCGTTGATCAGTTGGAATCCGTGTAACCCTAGCCAACTCACGAGTGATCGTCGGCATGGGAGCCAGTCGTAGAAAAGACTTCATTTTGAACACTTGCAAGACATCTCCGAGGCTAGGAGGAAGCCTTGAGACTGGCAAACTCGTAGCATAGGTCCAGTAAGTTCGCATCTGAGGTCAGTGCAAGCTGGCCAACGTCACTCTGCCGATCAGTGTGTGCTTTGGTTGCAGAAATCAAAAATACAAAGTACGTACTCGTGATACTCTCTTTGCCAAGAGCGATGAGGATGCTAGACGTTGCATAAGATTCAGCCGCTGGAAGGCATGTCCAAACTCTGAATTTCTGCATTGTCTTGGAACGGGATTTTGGCCTCTGTGAAGTCCCTTAGAGATCTCTGTCTGAGACCATAAGTGTAAGTGCCACAGCAGAAATATGCACAAGCCAAAGCCACCTACGAAATGGGGGAGCCATTGAGGCTGCGGCTCATGAATTGGCGTGTCACTCTGTGTGAAGAGTGACCAATGACCGCTATGACAGCCACGAGCTTTCTGCACTATTTTTCCAGGGCAGTAAAAATCTCGAGGCAAAGTTTGGACGAATGCCGCTTGCAAGACGGCTTATCCGCCAGTCTCATTTATGGAAACGCGCGTTCGAGGGATACGTATCGGTCAGGTGCTGCGTTTGGAACAGGAAATCCATAATTTAATTTTGGGTGTAATATCAGGCAGCGTGGATCGGTTGAGAGCCGAGTACATCCGAATACATTCTTAGCAAGGCCACGAGGGAGCTGATGTGCCTGGCTCCTCTGCAATTTGGCCTCCAGTGTACCAGTAAGAGGAGCTGCAGTCTCAAGGAAAGTGCCTGAGGTTGGCATTGTCAGCTTCATCAGACCATGATGAGCTAGGCACAGGCTTGGAACGTGTGGTAGAGTTGAGTTGTGCGGCAGTTTTCTGACCCTTAACCTGACCCTTGGATTCTATCCAGCGGTAAGCGACGAAGACCTCCAATCCAATACCCCGATAACGTTTAGCACCAGCAGAGCCTTCCGGGGAGAGGGGGCCCTGGAAACGACCGTCGACCGCTGATTGTGGGGATGGTGAGCTGGAGGGCGTTTGACTTTCTTCGATTGCAGCGCATCGGCCTCATGACCACCCCAGATTTGCGCTCGGTTGTGGAATAGCGTCGAGGCGGACCACTCTGGGAGTCTGGTGTTGCCCAGGATTCTTCAGACCAGGTTCACGGAGGTCGTCCGCAGCATCCAGAACAATGGATACTGGCATGTTCATTAGATGTTCGGGATCGGCATTATCTTGTGCGAAGGGCCATTGTTTCACTTGTGGTCCCGGAGGAGATCAAGGTCAAAGTTTTCACCACTGTGGCGGTGATAATTCAATAGCACGCAGGTGGCTTCGGGAAGCTTCAACTTCACCTCGTGCATGTTCAAGGATTGCGCCTGCAGTTGCATTGCTGGCAGAAATGAGAGAAGGAAGCTTGGAGTTTGGACCAGTGCAATAGCGGCACCGCACCCCGGGGATTTCATCAAGTGGTGGTGGATCAGCAGTCCCTGGTACGGGTACTTTATCCCTTTGGCCCTCAAGTGATCGAGCGAGCACGATGACTGGGATGTCACGGTTGTGAAAATTCTAGCTGCGGGACTCTACCTGGGGCACCTAGGATACATCGTAGGTACTTTCAGCCCAGGTCAATATCACGCAGGTCATTTCCTCAAACGTTGGGTCACGAAATGAAAACTTTTTTTCCGAGGCGGTGATCAATGGTCGATCTCAATTGATGTGCATTGTTCGAGAATAATGATAGACGGTGATGGGCAATGATGGGCAATGCTTACCTGAAATCCGGGGATATTTTGACAAAAGAATAGGCAGCGTGCGCGTTGATCTGAGAACCTGGAGATGAGCTGCATAGTGGCTGGTCTGGAGGGGCCACACTTGGTTGACTTGGTGGTTAGCATCATCCACTTCGCCCATCATGTCCGCTGCGCAGGGGGGATGATTGCGCGCCACACGTTTGACAGGCCGCCGCACGAGGTGATGCACGGGTTGACATCCAGAGCCAAACCAGAGCTCGGCACTGGATGCAGCGAGAGCGAAAGGTTGCTACTGAAGCAGCTAAATTGTACCAAGAGACTCCAGATGCATAAATGTCGCATTTCAATTGAACTTGTTTTGGGAAGGCACTGGTAAGTGACTGGGGGGGTACATTGGTGAAAGTACCTCTGCCGGTACCTCCAGGCACTTACAGGGTAGGCGATACGTACTCGTCCTGGCTCTTGGGAGTGCTACCTGGCACCTCCAAACTACCTTTTCGGATCCAAGTCCTTAGCTTCAAGCCGTGCCTGGATGTACACGCTGCAAGAAACCTAGTTACTCACCTGAGGGCTCGCTGTAACCAGCTAGTTCCGTGGCCAGTCGGGCCAGTGCGATTTTTTAGTTTCAGTGTGAAGGACGTGTATCCCCGAAGCACAGCAAAGTTGAGGTCTTTGGGGGGGCAAAGCAGCGGTAGGAGTCCGCCCGGAACATGGTTGAGCGAGGCCTGTGTCCAATTGAAACCGCTTATTGCAAGCGCCCGTCTACGGGCGTCGGCCAGCAGCCGGACTCATTGTAACTTGAACTAACGACCCAACTCAGTAAGCTACTCCAGTCTCCAAGTCTCCAGGCATCTCCAGAATTTTTTTGGCCCTCGCCCTTCTTCTTACCCTGTGCCAGCGGTGCCCACTGCGATGCATACTCGTAATGCGCACAGCGATTCCTCGAAACAGATTCGCCTTCGTAGTCTTATTCCATTTTCTTTTCTCCCTCTTCTCTTCTCTTTCAAAGGTTGTTTTTCCTTGTGCTACACTTTCCTCTTATAATCCCACAGCTCTGGTCAATCGCTGTCAGGAACCCGCGTTGGAGTCTCTCTCCCACCCAGCTAGCATCGACTTTTGGCCCCAGACCTTCCCCGCCTGTTCCTTTCTCGTCTCGCATGCTACTCTGTACCAATACCCTCTGCCAAATCAAATATCCCCGAGGAGCATTCGTATAGCTGTACCCCAGACCTCTCTTACCCGAACGATCCTCGGCCAGTCTGCCCATCTTCCCACTAGGGCCATCGAGCTTGTGGCAGAGTTTTTGGCCAACGCCGTTCCAGAACGAACAGCGACCTGCCTGAACTGGCATTCCGCCAATCCTCTTCTTGCTGTACTACCACCCTGCACACTCGAAAGCTTTTGCGGCCGCCAACCACCATCAGCGCCCACCCACCTGTGACGTGAGAAGAGCCTGTCTTGCCTCGCCGACCTATTTTCGCAAGGTATTCTGTACAGTCTTCTTCCTCGGTCGTGGACTTCGTCGCATCTTTTGCTGTCTTTTCGTGTTTGATATACTATACTTGACAGGTATGTTCGTGACTCTCTTGTCGCGTCCCCATCTTCAGCAACGCCTGAGCCCTCGTCGGCGTGTTCTTCATATACTAAAAGTCGCTTAGAAATTCGAAACCTCGTCGCTGTACATGACCATTTCCAGTTTGGACGCCCTTCCCTAACCTCTAGCTTCCTGGCTGGGTTGTTTGTACAGTCTCTACCATTTTCTATTCAACAGTCAATTTTCGCTCCTGCAGATTCTGTTTCGATCGTTGCTCTATCGAGCCTTACCTTCTCTACCTTACCACTCCGTGGCACCTGTTTCATTGTGTTGGGTCTGGCATACATGGCTGCGCGTTGAGTGCACACGATCCCGTCTTGGAAGTGTACATCGGAGTGGCGCATTGAACTCCAGAACTCGACCGTATCTGAGGTTACACACGGAGCTATCGTGTGTAGTCCCCCTCCATTCCAGCACCGAAATAGTGCCTCGCTGGTGCCCAACTTCTCCGAGGTAGAGTGTGCTACAAGCACTGGCGGTGGACGGTAGGATCGTTGAGGGATTAGTACGATTCTCAACACCATGACTGTTGTCTCCATAGACGGGACGGCGAATGAAAATGTGGACGAGGGAGGACTGGGATCAGGTAAGTCAGCCCTCGACAGTTCTTTGTCTTGACTCCCGGTCTCACGTCTCGGTCTAGCGAGCAAAGCACCGTCTACCGCGGGCTCCACTGCCTCCAACGTGGCTTCAGCTCCTTCCCTGCCTCCCCCAAAGACGGATAAACCTCGTCCTCATGTATGCACGACATGTATGCGCTCTTTTGCTCGCCTGGAGCATCTGAAGAGACATGAACGGTCTCACACCAAGGAAAAGCCATTCGAGTGTCCCGAGTGTACACGATGTTTTGCCAGACGTGATCTCCTCCTGCGGCACCAGCAGAAGCTGCATTCCTCTACAACTCCATCCGCACGCCCACGATCGGGACGCAGGGAAAGCGTGGCAGGTGTTGCTAGTGGCCGCGTGCGCAAGAACTCTACAACAACTAACACGGCTACAATGAGGCCGCGAGCGAATACCTTAAGTCATGTGGATTCTGGAACACTAGGAATGTTGTCTAATTCGGCGAACAACTTCAAGCGTCCACTAATGTCGGGAGGCAACACCACCAATAACAGCAATAACACCACCACCAATGGCGTGGGTATGTTCTCGGGAGCAACATCGTTTGACTACCGTGCAGCGCATGCAAACCATGCACCTTATAATCTAAAGCTAGAGACCCATGGATTGCCACTAGATCTCTCGGGCGGTCTACGAACGGCACCACCGTTTGGAGGATTTGGAGCGGAGTTTGGGAGTGGTCTCGATTCGGAGCATGGAAACACCATCAATCCTCATGCACTGCATATGACCAACCTCCACGGACTCGGGATCGATTCGTCAGCATCACCATTCCAACAGATGTTTCCCGGTATGACTGCTTCCCAAGCGATGGCCGATGATGAGACAAGTTTCGACTGGATGACCCACGGCTTTGAGAGCCAGATGTCTTTTGCGCAGGCTAACGAGAATGCCATTGACGATTCTTCGCCTTCGGCCATGAGCACCAATAGTCCTGCTCCCGCACAGGATCCGAACGGCGACACAAACATGGTAGCTGTGCCACAAGCACCTGTGACGGCAAGCAATATGTGGTCCAGCTCTCTTGCTGCTCAAGTCCCGATGCTAAGCAGCCCAATGAGCATGGAGATGATGTCCAGCTTCCACGACATGGTCAACGCTCCTATGGACACTGTTTCGCCGAAATCTCTTTTGGGTCAGAGCACGTCCATAGATATGAGCGTGCCTACACCTCCGGAATTCGCCTCAATGGATGCCTCTGCCATGCAGCCCAATATCCAATTTACAGGCTTCCCCCTACCATTTACCGGAGACGGACCAGCCTCTACCACTTCGACAACTTCCATGGACAGTAGCCAGCTTCAAAGTTCGGTCACAACCATGTCGTCAGACTTGGTCAACGATCACATTCGAAATGTTTTGATTGCAGGACTATCTCACAATGCTGGCTTCGGACAGCGGAAGTATTCTCAGCCAGCCATCAGCTCGCCATTATCTCCGAACTCTAACACGCGGAGCAAAGGCTTCAATGCCACAACTTTCCCCAACACCCATGAGTTACAACGTTTCGTGTCTGCTTACATTCGATATTTTCACCCTCATCTTCCTTTCCTGCACATTCCTACCCTCAATTTTGAATCTCCAGACTATACCACTCCGATCCGGTTGGTGTCGGGCCATTCTCAATATGGCCACGCTACTGTCGCTGGAGGGGGGAGTTGTCTTATCCTATCGATCGCCGCCATTGGTGCCTTGTACGAGCATGAGGTGTCCCAGTCACGAGATCTCTTCGAATGTGCCAAGCGGTTGATTAGCAGCTACCTCGAGGAAAGGCGCAAAGCGAATATGACGAAAACGCAGTTTGCACCTCGACACTCTACTGAGCGAGAAGACACACCGCTTTGGCTTGTCCAAGCTATGCTACTGAACGTCATTTACGGCCACAACTGTGGGGATAAGACCGCAGCCGAGCTTGCGAGTAATCATTGTGCGGCCTTGGTCAGCCTTGCTCGGGGCGCCGAACTTGCGCGTCCTTCTCAAAGCTATTCTGGGGTCGGCCTAAATGATGTCAACGGAAATGTGCAGATGGGTGGAATCTCGAGCACAGGCTGGATGATCAACGAAACTGACGATTCTGAGTGGTTCGAGTGGAAGGTCATGGAGGAGCGCAAACGAACGCTATATGCTGTCTTCATCCTTTCAAGCATGCTGGTGACGGCTTACAATCACCCTCCGGCGCTGACCAATTCTGAAATACGACTACACTTACCTTGCGACGAAGAACTCTGGGCTGCCGATTCTGCACATGTATGGCGCAACTTAGGAGGTGCGGCAGGAGTAGAAGCCAATTCGGTCACATTCGCCGCCTCATTGACACATCTGCTCACATCTGCTCACCGGCAACGACGGCGGAACAGCAATGTGACTGCCATGGGCATACCATCTGAGCCAGAACTAAGGCCTAGCACATTTGGGTGCTTGATCTTGGTCAACGCTCTGCACAATTATATCTGGGAGACACGCCAGCGGCATCTTGGGCGACAATGGACTACCAGCGAGACGGAACAGATGCATGCCCATATTGAACCAGCACTCCGCGCCTGGCAATCTGCATGGGCAAGCAATCCCAGCCATAGTCTAGAGCGGCCCAATCCCTTTGGCGCAGGACCTCTGTCGGCTGATTGCATCCCGTTACTCGATCTTGCGTACGTGAGGCTCTTTGTAAACTTTGGTAGATCTAAGGAGGCGTTCTGGCAACGTGACTATGATGCCATGGCGGAAGAATTAGCAAAAGGCTCGGAATCATCCCCAAGCCATGAAGCAGCAAAGCAAACTCAGGATGGCAATACCCCGTCCCAAAGAACCGGTTTCCGAGGCGACGAGCAAATGGCGACTCCGGCGGAGGAGGGAATGAAAGTTGAATCAGGCGAACAAGACCAAGAGCGGCGACACACTCATACCTCGCGGCGCGAGCGGCACCTACGAAAGGCGGCATTCTATGCGGCAGATTCTTTGTCCATGTCAGACAAGCTTGGGCTGAGCTTTGCGGAGCACACGTCTCGAGAGCTACCAACACAGTCAGCCATGTGCGCATTCGACTGCGCACAGGTTCTGGCCGAGTGGATTGCGGCTGTACAGGAGCGAGTCGGTAAATACCTAGGAGTGATTGGCCGCGACAACATGAATTTGTTGGAAGTGCCTGGCATCCTCCTACTGGAAGACGAAGACCGAAAACTCATTCAGCGAATTGACGAAGTTTTGATCAGTGCGGAGCAGAAGGTGGATTCTCTAGGCGGGTTTGATCTTGCTGGTGCTCGAGAAGGTGGTCATGGCAGCCGGATTCTTGCCTTGACCGCATACCTTCTCGAGCGAGATTCTGTTTGGCCTGGTAAGTCCGAACATTACAAGCAAACACTTCTTAATACTGACCTTTTGCCTCAGTGTTTAAGCTTATGGCTCGGTCGTTGCACACACAGGCCGGACATATCAAGGAGCGAGCGCTAGCTTCAGTTGCAGGTTCCTAAGCGTCTCGCTTTCTCGACGACATTTCCATTCTCGAAACGACATCCCCATTGATGACTCTTAATCACGCTCCCGACTTATATTCTTATTTACCAAAAGACCAGTCTATATGAATGTTGGAACATACGAATGCAATATACCCCCAGCTACGAGAGCTGTTGAACCAAAAGCAGACATGAGCTGTTTCCGAACCAGAACTTTCAAAAGTGACGTTTTTGCATGGAGTACACGCGGTTTTTGAGTACCACGCCTGTGGGTATACCGGGGACGTGAGGACACAGGCGGCTATCTGCCGGGTTTCGCACGCTGTATGGATTAGTACTTTGAAGGAACATTACGTATAACGACGGAAAAATTGGGGGATGAAATGATGGTCCACATTGATGAGCCATGCCGAGGGAAGAGTTTGCTTGAATAGCAGGGATTGGAAAAACGACTGTAATCAAGGAGGCAGATGGGAGCTGATGTAGCTTTATCAGAATCCATGCAGAACTACTGGTAGCTGACGCCCAGAGGAAGCCCAGATGACCTTTTCTAAAAGCCCAGTCTGCGTACCACCGGTTTTCACATGCTCCACTGGGGCCAATGAACCATTTCATAACCGGCATCAGAGGATAATGTGAGAGGTCCTGGGCGCATGTAGCCAAGCAGTCCGTTCTTCTTGAGGGGTTGAACATGGCCACTGATAGCAGAGGGTCCGCCCTTTTCAGTCTCAACGGTGCAGATAGAGATATTCCCTCTTCTCTCGAGTGTACGTACTCGTAGCATGACAGAGTACGCATGCTCCATAAAAGAGTACTTGTACCAGTAGCCTGAGGCCAAGCTATTTTCATCGTTCCTCGTGCCAGAAATGGACGGATCTTGACCCGCCCCTGTCAACCGAATCTCCGACAGCGTGGCGAGGCGTAAGGCACAACATGGCAAAAGGCACCACCAAAGGGCACAAAGGGAATGGCTCCAGGGTTGGTGAGCTGACGGGTTGATTTCGGTTGAGTCGGATTGGTCTAGGCCTGCAACTGGCTGGACATAGGGATGCACCCCGCCTGGGAAGATCATTTGATAGGGGGTCTGCCACGGGCACTGACAGGTGCAAGACATCCATGCCGACCCGCGAACCCCACGCACAAGGCGCCGAGCCTCGCAAGAGCTTGGTGGTCGCTTGGTGGTCCCTTGGCGGCTATGCTTTTTGCCCGGAGCACTTGAATGAAGGGTTGAACAAGGAGACAAGGAAAAGAACAAGCTGATGATTGTGCATGCTTGTATGGCCATGTTGGGACTGGCCACTGCTTGACAAATGCTTTGCCCAGACTTCATAGCAATGCCAATGGGAGATACATATATTCAGCGGTGAACCCCCACTGACTTTCACTGACTCTCATTGACTCTCCAGTCTTGCTGTCACTCATTCGCCCGGGGACCCACAAGATCTTTTTCCCTGCGTAGACTCGGACGGGCAGCGAATGCGTGCTGTAGTTTCTGCTTCTTGATCTTCATTTTCTCCCACGGCCACTCGAACACAGCTCACTCTTGGACCTTCGCTCTCGATATTCTTCTCGACCTGACCGTCTACTGCTCCCGTTCCCCTTCCTCCTCCGGTCTCCCTCTACTCACTACGTTTCGAACTCAATATTTATCTGGTCGACACCTCGTCCTCGTATCATGCGCATATGACTTGAGTTCCTCTGAATGCGGCGGATTCAGCATCACGATCTTCAGCAAAGAGAAGGAAACGATTGGGGATAACTTGGCTGAGACGCCGCGTCATTTTGTTTTCATACATGTAACCTGATTTTAGCAGCTTACTTTGGAGGAGTCTGTCACCAAACACATTCTGATTGCAACATATTATAAAGTCTCTCACAATCAAACCAAGCTCCGCACTTCTGCAAAAATCTGCCCATAATGGCGTGGCACCAGTTGTCGATCAACAAGCCACATCTGGTCTATATTATCCTAGGCGGATTCACCAGCATTTTCATGCTCGTTTCGCTCTTTATCAAGGAGAAATTATACATTGGTGAAGCTACTGTTGCAACTATCTGTGGCGTTATATTTGGGCCCCATGCAGCGAATCTGATAAACCCGCTGACATGGGGTAACACCGACCAAATCACCCTCGAGTTCTCTCGCATTGTCCTGGTCGTCCAGTGTTTTGCCGTCGGCGTCGAATTGCCAAAAGCCTACATGGAGCGTCACTGGAAATCCGTGGTTTTCCTGCTGGTGCCAGTTATGACCTTTGGCTGGCTCATCACGAGTCTTTTCATTTGGTGGATGATTGTCCCACTGACTTGGCTGGAGTCTTTGGTCGTCGCGGCCTGTGTCACTGCTACCGATCCTGTACTGGCTTCTTCCGTCGTCGGCAAGGGCAAATTTGCCAAGCGGGTCCCCAAACATCTTCGAGATGTCCTGTCAGCTGAGTCGGGCTGCAACGATGGCATGGCCTTCCCTTTCATCTACCTGTCTCTGTATCTTGTGAGATATCATCTCCACGGCGGACCGGTCGTCTTCCACTGGGTGTGCTTCACCATCCTCTACGAATGCATATTCGGCGCATTTTACGGTGTCATGATTGGATATATTGGACGTCACGCCATCAAGCTCGCCGAGCGGAAAGGATTGATCGACCGTGAGAGCTTTTTGGTCTTTTACTTTGTCTTGGCTCTGTTCTGCGCCGGCTCAGGCAGTTTGCTAGGAATGGACGACCTCCTCATAGGTTTCGCTGCTGGAGTGGGATTCTCTAATGACGGCTGGTTCACGGAGAAGACAGAGGAGTCTCACGTCTCCAACGTCATTGACTTGCTCATCAATTTGGCCTATTTTGTCTACTTTGGAACCATCGTTCCGTGGGATCAGTTCAACTCCCATGCACACGGCTTGATTCCCTGGAGGCTGGTCGTCATTTCGATTTTTGTCGTCTTCTTTCGCCGCATTCCCGCAATGCTGGCTCTAAAGCCCTTGATCCCGGATGTCAAAACTTGGCGAGAAGCTCTTTTTGCCGGTCATTTTGGTCCCATTGGTGTCGGCGCCATTTTCGCAGCAATCTTAGCCCGAGCTGAATTGGAACAAGATTCTACAACTCCTTTGGCAGTTCTTCCCACTGAGAGCGAGAGCGAGGAGTATCTCTTGATTTACCTCATCTGGCCTGTGGTAACCTTCCTGGTCATTACCTCCATCTTAGTGCATGGCTCCTCGATCGCCGTCTTCACCCTAGGCAAGCGCATCAACACTTTGACCATCACACTCTCATATACTCAAGACAATGACAAGGGTCCGGCTTGGATGAACAGACTTCCTCGTATTACGTCCCAGTCGAGATCAATGTCACGTATGGACAGCTCGGATCTGGAGGTCGACGAGAAGTTAGACATCCCACCTGGAGAACTTCCGCCTATTGGAATCCCGAAATTGCACCTCAGACGCCAACGAGAGGATGAATACGAGAAACGGCCATCGTCCAGATCCTCAAGTCTCGGGAGGACACGAAGAAGGAAGCGCAAGGACAAAGACGTCGAAGAGCGTCTAGGAGGACCCATTAGCCAGAGTGCTATTGCGCCCACAAGGCGGAGTGAGCCTGCCTTGGTACAGCAAGAATCAGGTTCCGATACCGTGTTTGAGAAATCTGGCGAACCCTCACCGCAGAGCCGCCAGGAGCAACAGGCACCTCTTTCACCCGGCTCCTCGCCGGAACGTGGTCAGCAGCGAGGCCATGATCGTGCCTCTACAGCGGATGACAGACTTCCAGAGATCGAGGTATTTGAAGAGGGCGATGACATTGTGGTCGAGGATGAGGAGGGCAATGTAGTGGAGACCATTGATGGAAAGGACATGTCGGCCAAAGATAAGGCAGAAGCCATTGAAAAGGCACGACAGCATTTGGCCCGAGACGAAACTGGAAACTTTACCAAACACAAGAATGAGCCGCATCCCAGAAACGAGGGCGAAGAGATCGAGGAAGATGTCGGGGAAGCTGTCGAAGAAGCCGTCGTGCCCAAATCGATGCGACGGAGATTTGATCAGTGGGCTGGTTTTGGAAAACGTAAGGACGGAGATGGTGAGCCATCTACCCAGAAGAAGGCTGAGAGGAAACGCGGCCCAGCTCACGCATACCAATTTGGCAATACGGTCATTGTTGAGGACGAGGATGGAGAAGTCATTAAGACTTACACAATTCCGAATGAGGGTGGTAGCGGTGGCGAGAAGACGAGAGAACAACAAATGCGTGATGGTCTGCGCCGTATGACCACTTGGGTTGGCTTAGGTCGACCAGGTGGTGGTGCGGCACCCGGCAACGCAGAACCTCCGGCGGCAGAAGATACGGAGGAGCAATCTGAGGATAAGGCTGCACAAAAGGCTGAAAGGTTGACGAGACGGATCAGCGACGTATCCACTGATGATGGTTTGAGGATGACTATTTCTAGTCGGGACCAGTACGGTTGGACTGGATTGCAAAAGAAGACTAGAGACGCCCCTGGTACGATTGCTCTGGGCTCAGGAAGGCGTATGTCCACGAGGGACTTCATTAAGCAAATGCAGCAGCTTGACCCAAAGAGCAGAATCCGGGAAACTGAACAGAGTGGTGCCAGCGAGGACATCAAGCGGGAGATCGGAAGGACGGCAAGGTCAGACGAGGATCCGAACGAGCTCGTCACTCCTAGTGATATGCCCAGGCGCGGCCGAGCTGAAATGGCCGCCGATGGCGGGCGAAAAGCCATGAGTGATACCGAAGCCGACGACTATTTCAGTCCTCGGCGACCCAGGATGGGCTCAACTAGCGACGCACGCGAGACTCTGACAGAGGAGAGTGAGGAGGAAGATGGTGATCCAATCCCCACCCATAACGTGCGATCCAGTGTAGTTCGACACGGAGGAGGCCAGACAGCCGCAGATGCGAGAAGACGACAATTGGCAAGAATTCGATCTGAAGACGAGGAAGACACCGGAGAGGAAGGAGAAACAGCAGCAGAGAAGAGACGTCGTCTGGCTGCCCTGGGTTTGAGTGGAGGTCGCGATGAAAGCAGCGACAGCGAGGGAGACCAAGACGAACCTCGTCGTGCCGAAGCAGCGATTCAAGAACCTGACCAGGCACAATCGTCGCCTGTCCAAACCAAAGCGCGGATCCAATGGGGCGGCGAGAGTGGACGAGAGCGGGAGCGAGAAAGGGAGGAGCCCGAACCCGAGCCGTACGACATGTATGCTGGAGATCCAGTGGTCGGTGCTGCAAGGAGGTTGAGAAAGATGATGAAGAAGAGGAGAGGCTGAAAACATTTTTTGCCCGTCGCATTCAATTCAATTGGGATGAGTAGATGATGAATGATGTGCTGTGTTGCGTTGATAATGATAATTTTGGGATGTCGATATATGAGCACTATTGGAGCTTACCTAGGCAGGTAATGAACATTGATCTCGGGATGTCTCGTTTCTTAGATTTTCTTTTTGGAATCGTCAATATAGCCCTCTTCGTACTATTCTAGATCAAGAGGCACAAACTGATGATGTGAACCCACCACGTCCCAACTTGGACATAGTCATCAATAGAGCCCTTTCTCTGTCTGATCTGTTCAGGCTAAGTATGTCTGATCAATGAAACCAGCCTCAAAAGGCTGCGACAAACCATACATGCACATACACACATGGTCGATGTGATGAAAGACGCCCCATTCCAACCTGAAGTCGTGGACATCACGGTGACGCTAATCCACGTACGTCCTAGCGTCTCCTCTTCCATCAAAATACATTTTTATTAATTGCATACCCGTAAAAGAGGCTTGAAATATGCCACACAGGGTTGTGTAGTGTAGCGGTTAGCACACAGGATTCTGACAGCTCGTTTGAACGTTCCTGTGACCCCGGTTCGAATCCGGGCACGACCTTTTTTGCTCTGTTTAGGCTATACCGGGATACAGAGGATGTTTGTGCTGGTATAAAGGGAGTTTGATTATATCACGTGACCGTGTCTTTTTTTTGATGCGCCAAAGACTGCAACTGAAAAGGGCGAGAGTCTTGCCCTAGATAGTAGCTCGTTTGACCTACCATTCTAGATACACAGCTTGGTGTCGACCATGACAAGGCTGATGGGCCGCCAATTAAATACCAAGACGTTCAGCCTCGCAAGAAATTTTAAGCACCGCTACTTTTTATTGCCCATTTTTAAACCAGCATTTGTCCTTGCGAAACATGGCGAGTGTTTGACTCTCAGAGACCATGTCGACGGAACAGAGGGAGGAAAGATCGAGGAAGCGCAGGAAAGTAGACGCAACACCAGATTCAAGCTCAACCTATTTCACAAGCCCAGCACAGCTTGGTCAACTTCTTCGCCTTTCTCCAAATACACCCACGGAAGAGGTCAAGACAGGTACGCCGACAGTCACATGTGTAACACAGGTGAACTGACATTTCTAGCGATTGATCGATTTACCGGGTTCCTGTCTGCCATCTCCCAGGACGAAGCAACACCAAATAATGCTCGTCACCTGGATACACTAAAGAAGTATTGTGATGAGCAATCATCCACTTCCCACGAGCACGTTGATTTTCCAGATCTGCTATCGCTCTGGTCCAATGCGAGTCAGTCAAATGCTGAACCCGCATTGTCGGCGGTTGCCGTCGCGCTCACTCAATTTTTCCGCACTGTTTCTCACCATGTCCAATTCCGCGAGTTCGGACTGTCATTGTGCCACAGCCTGCTGAAACGAGACCAGCTTCGCATATTTGATCGGGCCTTGTCATTATCACGAGCGAAAGAACATGTCATCACCCCCTGTCTGGAGCTCTTGTCCGAAATAGTAAGCTTCGATGGCGGGGCCCTGGCGACCAACGTCTTCAGCCGTCGAGATTTCCTCTATCGACGACTTGAAAGCATTCTGGGTCAAATCCCGTCAAATGCGACCAGAAGTGGCGGAGTCAGTGCACATCAAGCAGCGCTGGATTTTATCCTGGCAAATCTGAAATATCTTGATGCTGCCTCAAAATCAGAGCTCATCACTCACGGGAGACTGATATACTCTGCTATCCGCAGCCAATCGAGCGTGGACGCCGGAACTGCTGTTAAATCTTTGGGCAGATTCGAGGCATCCATCCTCGAGGACGACAAGCTCACCAAACACTTGAAGATACGATGCTTCAACTCCGGTACATTGTCAATGCTCGCCAAGCTGTACGACTATGAGGTGGAAGCTGGGAGTGGTCCTTCTTCCCAAGTACGAGATTCCTTGCAGCACTTTCTCTTACACGTCTGCACAACGACAAAAGGCATCTTGCTTCCTCAATCAGGCTGGTATCCTGCTGGCACCACTCCAGAAATTCTGGATCATGATGAAAAGGACATGATCGATCTTGGTCTCGATTCGCCGTTTCACTTTGATGACTACACAACCAAGGTCCCCGTCAAAAATACGGCCTTGTCCACTTTTCTTCAGACACTCAAGCCAGAGCAAGACATTCTGCAGGCGAACCTCATCACCGCCTGTTTCGATGCCGCTCCAGAACTGGTAGCCGATTACTTCACTAAGAGGCACAAACCACTCGCACCTCCCGCAGATGATCCCAAATGGCGTGGACAATTTGCTTTCTTGTTCTCGGTTGTCCAGTTACCTGTGCCGGAATATTGCGGGTGGCATGGGAAGCTGCCTTTGACACCGCCACCACTGTCGCTTGTCATAGAGAGCATTCTGCCTCGGCCATTGGATCGCACTACCATCAGCAAATGCCTCCGAATGAACGAGGGTATTATGACCATATCGGCAACACGATTACTGACGGTTGCCCTTGAAAAGCTTGAGTCGGTTCTCAAGGTTTTTGGGAATGCACCTGCACAAAAATCCTTATGGCACCAAGCTTCCACGAAAATCACGAATCTCCTTGTCGAAAAGATCCCATCGTTGCACGACATCATAACTGCTCTTCAGACAATCCGGCAAGGCCAGGAAAATGTTCGGACAGCCGTTCTCGAATGTATTGCGACTTACCTTCGAGTTCTGCCGTTTCTGGCAGGAAGTTCCAAATTCGATTTTGGTCCCAGCCTTGTCCAAGCTCTCCAGGTTCTACAGAAACACCAAAGCGCCACAGATAACGATGCGGCAGAAACCAAGGAAAGCGTCTCAGAGCAAATACAATATCTCTTGCAAATTGTAGACATTTCACCAGCCACGCGGTGGTTCCACAAGGCAAAACCAGACGACGACGTTTCGTTGATCGTGCAACTGATGCGATCCTATGTCGATGGTCGCCTCGAAGATGTCAACGCACGACGTCGAGCGCTTCAAATTGTGAAAGCAACGCTCGAGAACAAAGGAATCTTCAGTGCTCACGAAACTCGTCCTCTTGAGGCGCTAGTCCATAGCCTCACTTCGAGCAAAAAGTATCAACCACAGCTTGTCACTTATGAGTTCCTCGATAACTGCTTGTCTCGAACCATGCAGCGGCCGGTGAAATACCTCGATCAGCTCGAACAAGCACAGCACCTGGTCTCTGACTCGACAGATCTGAGTCTGGTGGCATGTTGTGTGGCCGAGCAGTGGGGATACATCGCCAAGAAGCAAGAGGACAAAGAAGGCGTGAAGAATGTCGCGACATGGATCGCACGTTTCTTCTCCGCTCTCGACGTCGCAGGCGAGAATTATCGGGTCATGACGTATCTGAAGGAAGGCATGTTGGAGCAATGCAGTCGAAACGAGAAGGCAAGAGCAGCTCTGGAAAAGGGGTTTCAAAAACAGCAGAAGGATCGACCTACATTGCCTGAGATACAATTAGACAGATCGGACTCATTGGACAAGGAAATTCAGGCTGGAGACGACACTGACTCACATCAACAGCAGCAGCAAGACTACACTCCCGTTCTCGACCTCGAGGCTATATTTTCCACATCTCCTCCTGTTCCAAAGTCCCTGACCGGTCTCGATCGCTGGACAAAGCCCGACTTCGAATCCGAGATCCACACAGGCCGTCTCGCCAACTTGATCCGGTGCCTTATTTCCAAGGATTCCGAGATTCGGCTCCAGGCTTTCCACGCGCTACAAGGCGTGATGCACGCCGTCGAGGAATCTACCTACGACGAAAAAACCCAGCTGTACCTCCTCCTCGGCGAGGTGTGTGAAACATTCAAATCGCACCTGAGTGCGCCAAAGTCGGCTACTTCCAGCAACCTCCGCCAAGATGACCTGGCAGTCGTACCTTCCATTGTCACGGAGCTGGCGATTCAGTGTCTTTCTGTGATCGCAGAACCGTCGTCCCCTTTCTACCGCAAAACGAACTCCTTTCTACTGCGCGGACCCAGCTGGTCGCCTCAGCACATCCTGACATACTGGATCAACGAGACGTTCTTTCTCGAGCCCGAGCTCAACGACGCCGACATCCCCTTCCACGTGCCCCTCGCAAGCAGCGGTTCCACATCCGGCCCCGCGACGAACGCTCAAGCTCTCGAAGTCGACCACCTCCTCGACCTCCTGCTCTCCTCGCTGCGCACCCAGCAGGACATGAACCTCTTCCGACGCGCACAGGTCTTCACACGCCTGTTTTCACACTACCTGGCACCTATCACGGGGAAGAAGGCTCGGAGAAAGATCCTTGGCGTTGTGTATCGAGCCACGAGCATCGAGGGTGGCAGCGATACGCTGATCACCCGTACTGGCCTACGGGAGTGGATGGCCATCGCAAAGACTGTCAGGGGTCATAGCGGGCAGGGTGCCGAGTTCGGGAAAATCGACGACGAGGTGAAAGGCTGGATTGAGGCGCTCGCGCACGAGGTTGAAAGGACGTGTGATTCGGAAGCCATCGTGAGGTGGGAACGGGAGAGGAAGATGTTTAAGGAGACCGGCGGGGAGAAGAGTTTGCTTAATAGTTCGATTCTGGGAGGGAAGGAGAGAGCTGTGAGCAAAGTCACGGAGGACAAGGGAGAAGAGACAAGCTCTTCGGGGTCTGAGCCCGACTCTAGCTCCGACTCCGACTCCGATTCCACGTCTGGCACCAGCTCTAGCTCTGACAGTGAAGAGAGCGATGATAGTGGCGATTAAAGTCATGGGTTATGTTATCGATTTGCCAAGACGGAAGATGCTCAAGGGGTCAAAGGCAAAGGCATCGAGGAATGAATAGTAATAGAGCTGGAGACGGCATGTATGAAGCCTCAAAAGGACAATCTGGAGAATCTAAGAACACACGAGAGAAACTAAATTTGTATATTGATTTATATGACGCCGCTTCTGCTTCTTATATACTGCACATCATTCATCTCTCAGTGGGCAAGGCAAAAGGGGAAAAAAAAGGGCGCTGGTATCACTCGATCGATCACACATACATTCACGCCCGGTCTTGGGTGGATCTGCCCACGAGTCTGCCTTCCTGGTCTATTTCTGGTCTTTGTGCATCCAGAGAGAAGGTACGCTGGGTGATATTGTTGTGGCGCAGGTGCACGGCTCCTTCTTGGACGTTGTTATTCGACTGTTCTTTCCTCATCTTCTCTTCCGCATTTTCTCTTGCAGGTTTCCGTGAGCCCTCGTCGCTCTGTTGTCGCCTCTCTCTGCAGACTCAACTACGTCTGGGAAGTTTGAAGAACCGTGTCCAGCTCCTCTCTTAACTGAAGGGGAGGAAGGCGGTATGGTGCACCACAGATTCGACTATAGAAAGGTCGGTACCCTCTCATTGCGTACGTCTCGTGCCGTCCAGCGATACCTTCTCTTCTATTGATTGCTGTATCGTCATAATCACAAGCGCACGAAATCCAAGGCGTCGGTCTGCTTTGTCTTAAAAGCTCATCAAATCTATATTTTCAAAACGTGAGCGACTTTTCTGACGAGTTGCAGGAATTTTGAGATGATCGAAGAACAAAACAAGATGAAACTTCAAATAAAGGGATAGGAACGACTCACCTCTGCCAAACAATGCTCTTTTGCTCCAATCCATGGCCAACAACATTCTCGTGCGGAAGCTAACGCTCTGCGCGAAATAAATGCTTCGCCACAGGTACACGGCCATCAAGCCGCCACTAAAGTTGAGCCCGCCGAAATCGAAGACGGCAGCGTTACCGATGTAAGCCAGGGAACCCATGTGGTGGTAATCAAAGGCGGTGTAGACGGCCTCGTCCAGATCGCCAAAGTCGACCTCGTTGGCCTTGAAGCCCGGAATCGCGGCGGCGATCTTGTTGAATTTCCGTCCCAGGTATTGGCCCTGTTGGTTCGCGCGTTGGGCCGTCGCTGGTAGGGAAGTGAGTTTGCTGTCGATCTGGACAAGCAGTTCGTGCAATTCGCCAAAGTCCAGTGTGCCGGATTTGTCCTTGTCATATTCCTCGAAAAGTTTGTCGAGACGCTTCAAGTGCGCAGCAGCTTGAGGAAATCTTTTGCGCACCTTTTGAGCCACAACGCGCCAGTCTTGGAAGGTGATATGCATTTTCTCCGGATCCTTACCTTTTTCAAACGCCATGCCACGCACGAAGGTCGTGATGTGGTCGGCTATGTTATTCTGCACAGTCGAGCAGTCACCAATAGCGTAAACATCGCCCAAGGGAGACCCAAGAAGGCGCAGGTGTGAGTCAGTCTCCAGAGCGTGGCGGTTGTTTTGGAACTCTCCGAGCTTTCCAGCAACCTTACGACACAGATCCGTCTGAGCCACACCGGTCGACCACAAGCAGAAGCCCATGGGGAGCTCCTTCGTGACTGGCTGGCCATCCTCCATCTGTGTGAAGACGATTCTGTCCGTCTTGACTTCCTTGACGCGAGCATTGGTTAGAACCTCAACATGATCGTGTTCAAATCGCTTTTCGGCATAGATTGACAGGGCTTCGTCGTAGGTGTTGAGGATGTGACCTCGAGACTGAATGACGTGGACGGAGACTTCGTTTCGTAGAATTCTGGGGAACGATTTGAGGAGATCTTCGTTGAGCATGTCGTAAAGTTCGGCAGCGAACTCGACCCCCGTTGGCCCACCTCCGCTAATGACAAAAGAGAGCAACCTGCGCCTCTCTTCATCAGATGTGGTCGGTAGGCAGGCGAGCTCCAGATTTCGCAAGACTTTTAGCTTGACGAGGCGAGCATCTTCGATGGTCTTGAGGAAATTGCAATTCTCCAAGCCTTTAACGCCGTGGGGATTCGTGGTCGATCCCACACCGATGACAAGCTTGTCGTAAGGGAGGTAGAAATGTTGCTTTTCTCCATTAGCGTCAGTCTGAGCGACCTCAACCAATTTCTCATTAAACTCAATGTCGAGCGCCTCGGCCTTCAAGAAATGACCTCTGAGACGGTTGACGATTCTGCGGATGGGTTCGACCAGAGATCGCAGTTCCAGGGTGCCGACTGTGGCCGAGGGTAACATGGGAGTAAAGAGGAAGTAGTTGTCGGGTGAAACCACAGTGACGTGGTAGTCGCCCGGGCGGAGTTCCTTCATCATGGCTACACTTCCCCAGCCTGTTCCCAAGATGACCAGTTTGGGTTTGTCCTTCTGTTCTCGCATATGGTCACAATCTTCGTCATCGACAAGAATCTCGGCTATAGGTAGATTTTTGGGTCCTCCTCTTCTGGGTGACAGAGCAGCCTCTGAGACGGCGATATCGCCCATGGCGTCAGAAGACTCGCGATAGGTCGAGGCATCGTAAAAGAAGAATGCCAGTACTAGGGTGCCAGAGAAGACAATGAAGATACCGGTCCAAGCGAACAGACGGTAACAGAACCGGGCAAAAGGGCCATGGTGGTTGGGCAGCTCTTTCGTAGAGATATACCGAATTGCACCGGCGGGTGTGCGGTAGATGAGATGGGATGGGAGCTTCGAGGTCAGAGTTCGGGGGTAGGTCGACGATGCTCGTAGGGTACGGAGGGTAGACAGAGGTCTAGAAGACTTGAAGGACGGTTGCAAAGGCTTAAAATGCTTCGCTTGGGCTTGGAAGGGCCGTAGGTGGATGCTTCTGAGCTGTAGATTTGCATGTCGCCCAGCGCGGGCCAGTCGAGGGAGTGACTCCATGCTCCTCAAACGAGTGTGATTGATGTTTACCTCATACTGAGAGCTGATGTTTCTTTGGATCGCAGGAAGTCCTGATTAAGAAGCCACAGAAGAAGAAAAAAAAAAGCCAGGCGGAAGGTCTAGGATATGAGGATAGAACAAGTATGATGCTATGGATGTGACGGAATGGAAAAAGTCGAGCTTCACGCAATGATTTACCCACTCGCTGCGATCGCTGTTTACCAGGGACGATCGGCCCGCCGGCGACAGCGACAAGCCTTTTTCCTTGTTCGCCTTCGGGGCTCACTGTTATCATGTCATCGTCACTCAGGCATTCGCTTATCAAACCTTCCCTCAAGTTTTACCCAATATGCTAGGCGGCATGCATCCCACTATTTGCCAGGAATCCAATCGCTTCCGGCTTCCCGCGTCGCCTTCAAGTTCCTTGGGCTCCGGGGCTCCTCGGCGTCACCATCTACCGCCTCTCTGCCAACCCTGCCCGTACAGGTAGTATCACGCTCGTACCATAAAAGCTTGAGAACTCTTTGGATTTCTTGTATTGCTCTATCTTGAGCTCAGCGACTGGTCTTTGTTGTCGATAGTCGCTGGAAAACCTGTATGACTGCAATCGGGGGTATCACTGTAAAATGCACAAAGTCTTCCACTTCCATGTGGCCGCCATGGTTCCAGATTCCAGATTTCGTCCTTTTCATCCCCATGTTCAAACGCCCCAGTCAATGCATTCAAAGCCTTGCCGCGGCACAGAATTCGCTTCAATATCATCAATCATCACGCACGTCTTTTTCAACCTTCAAAGTCTCCTTCAGGATCATCGTCCAAAGATGACACACTCATTGATCGTCTTGCATATCCATTCTTGGGAGGTCGGCCTCGAGGTTTCTTGGGCGTTCCTCCTATTGAGCCTGTACTCTTGCGCTTCTTGCCTCGTGGTGCGCTCAATGTTTGGTCCGCGCCTCCCATATCCATCAAACTGTTCATATCTCCCTCCTCTTCAGCAACCTTGACTTCGTCGTCCACAGCCACAAGTGTCACGAACTCTCTGCATCGTGCAATCATTGCTTCGGTGCTGCTCAGTGAACTGAGCACCGCATTGGTATTCTGCCAGAACTTGTCTCCAGTAATGCCGTGAACTTTCACTGGTTCTTTACCCGCGTCTTTGGTTTGCTTGGTTTGTTGCATGGCAATCCTGACATCTCGCGAAATTCCATACTGTCGTTTCAAGAAATTCCTCGCCTCAGATATCGACGTTATCGCACAGGCAGCTGTTGTTAGTTTCCTCAGCAAACTCAAGTCAACAGCAGCTTCTTCGCTTGCCAGCTGCTCTGTAATTGTATCTCCTGCATCGGTGTTCCCCGCTTCAGGCGCTGGAACGGGCACGGGAGGCAGAATGCTTTCGATTGCTTGTGCAACCTCGGCGCCATTTTTACCAAATGCCAATTCCAACTGGAGGACAGTATGAAGCAACTCGTCCATCTTTTTATACTCAAAAAATGCCAGGTTTTGGGTGACGAATAACACAAATAGCAGATGCTCGGATACTTCAAGCTCGCCCACGTTCAGCTTCGAGTATTCCGTGTTGATCTTGGAGATCAAATTGCTGAGAAATTTCTTCACATACTTTGAGCCGCTCGTACTGATGATGGTGAACGCAGGGGCCAGCTTGGCTTTGTATCCTGGAACAACACCGCCTCGAGGGTCCTTGAACACATCCTTCTGATATCGGAAAGCTGCGTATATGGCATTGATGTACTCTCGTTCACATACCGACTCATGCTGTTGGTGCAAGTGTTCATGCGCCACCCGAGCGACTCGAGCAACCTCCGCATCTGTGCTAGTTTCCATCGCCACAAAGGCCGACGTGCTTTGCTTTGGATGCGTCATGCCCTGGTGGTCAATGCTGGCCAGTGTTTGGGCGGCAAGTAGTGCCTTGTCACCGGTTTCCGATGTGACAATCCGGAGCAGATGGTCGACTAATGGGTTGGTGATGATCGCGATGGCGCTGTCATCCTCACGAGTCTTGCTGTCTCCGCCAATGTTCTTCAGAGCCTGGACTTCGCTTTCGTCCTCGCCTTTTTTGGCCTCCTCTTTCATGCTAGCTCGTTTGCCATAGAGTTCTGCAAATATCTCGAGCACCCGGATCTGCATTCTGAGAACATCTTTCTCGTCTAGATCACTGAAGGCAGTACCAGCGAGGACTTCAAAGAATGTTTCTCGCACCAGGCGTTTGTTGAACTGGCCCGGCCACGCCTGACAAACGAGGCCGAGACCCTCCAATGCCTTCAATCGTACCTCGACAGGAGAAGTTCGCAGAGTGAAGTGAACAATGCAATCTGCAATGTACCCTGCAACTGTACCCCCTTTGTATGGTGGTTCCGAGGACGAAAATATATTTCGGAACTGGCCACCAAATTTTTCCAAGTCGAGATGCTTCCCAACCACTCCGATCAGGCGTAGAGACTGTTCTCTCATCTTATTCTCTCGGGCCTTAAGCTCCGCGAGCTGATTTTGTCTTTTCATAGCTTCTCTGACTTGCGCAGGGATATTAGGCTGCAGGACGTTTTTGATGAGTGATATTGCGAATGAGGCCATTTTCCCGGTATTGTGTAACACGCCGTCAATACTCCTCAGGCACGACATGACTTCCTCCAATTCTTGTCTTGGGACGAGCTTCTGGGCAGCCTTCAAGAGGTCCAACTGAACTTCTTCTAGTAACGAAGACTGGGTACTAGACAGATGTGGCAACACAGAGCGAAATATCGCGACGACTGACTTGAATTTCAAGATGTTGTCATGCTTCGAGAGGTCCTTGAGATAACTCTTTAAGCTGGTCAAGTCCGCTGGCACCACTGTCTCTGGTCGAGCCTCAGCAAATGCCACAAGCGTGGTTATATCCGCTGCCGCTGCCTCGGAACCATTAGCGGTATCTAGTAATTTCTTCACAACACGTGCACAAAGATGGCGCACTTGGCTGGCATGCTTGGTGTCTTTCAGCTTCCATATGAAGAAACTCTTGAGTAATGGAGCCAATGTACTTGTGTCGCTGCCAACACATGTGACAATAAGGGTCTTGAGATCCTCAGTTGCCACATCTACACGGGCTGAATCGCCTGCAGACCCCAAGTCTGCCAAATTCGGATCAATCCAAATCTCTGAAATGATCTTTTTGGCAAGTTCGGCCACAGAGCTTTCTTGGTCCGCAGTGCGCCGCAAGAACTCGATTGCCATTGTCGTTTTCATGTTCGGCCTGCGCTCTCTCAAATAGACGTCCTTCAGGTGGCCCATAGCTCGTTTCTGCACTCCGACGTTGTTGTCCGCCGCACATTTGAGAAGCCTCTTAAATGCCTTTTCCTCAAGTGCCGGTCTGGGCATGATGTATTTTGCAATCAAGGACAACGCCGAGTCGCGCACCAATGATGAGTCGTCAGACGCACATTTGAAGACTGCGTCCGCAAGAGTAGCCTCCCAGTCAAGAAGACTGGAGTCGGTCTCCAGCATAGCAGCAATGCTCTTCAGACTACGACTTCTGACCTGAGCTTGATCACTGTCGAGAGACGAGGCCAGCGTCTTGGCGATGGCAGGAAAGCGTCGACAGAATTGACCATTGAGAATGCTGAGATGATAAGCCAACTGTGCCTCTGAACTTTTGACGTCAGGATGCTCGTCAGTACCTTGATAGTATTCATCGGGTTCAGATAGTTGCTGGAGCATCGCAACAACCGTGGTTCTGACGTTCGGGTCTGGTTGACTATCCTCATTTCCTTCATTTTGCTCCTTCGCATGCCGAGCGACCTGGATAGCATGTTGCATCTGGAAAAAGGCTTTTGCTGATTTTGTTCTGAGCCCGTCTCCTCCTTTTTGGCTCAAGTAGCTGTGTACGATAGTGAATGGGCCACTGGGTGACACAAGCTCATGCGTCTGGAGGAAGAAATGCGCTCTGTCATTCGTCAAAGTGCAGAGTTCCTGTGCGATTGTAGAGGAATTAGAATCACCATCACGAATGACGGTGGATACTAAGGAACGAGCAGAGGCTCTGGTCGTCGAGATCGCAGAACCCATAACGCCCAGTGACTCCAGAGCCATGTTTTTGGTAGACGCTGATTTGTCCTTCTGCGCGAGATGAATCATGCGATGAGCAAGGACGGTGAGGAGAAGCTCAGACGCGGGCCAATCCGTCGAGTCGAACACTAGCGTTAGATCCTCAATGAACAAGTCCAGAATGTTGCGATAGGGCGAGTCGCCGGTTTTGGTGACTTTCGAGGCCTTATCTACCATCCACATTACGATATGCTGTGCACTTCGCGAGGCGTCTTGGAACAGCGTTTCGGTGGTGTGTATCAGTCGTGTTAGCGGGTCTTTTTCATGCTCATCCGGTGCCGAGACCGAGTCCACATCCATGTCGCTGTCAGAATCATCATCGTCTTCCGAATTCTCAGGGTTGGCTGAAGTCTTTCGTGGAATGTGGCGTCCTCTGCGTTTGTCTTTTCTGACGGACTGCAATGCTGAAGTCTGTACAAGTTGCATAAACAGCGCGGAGACCAACTGAATATTCTTGTTTCCTCCAAGCTTGTACTGTCTTGCACTCCTGCTATTGGACGGCAGTTTATCCAGCGACGTTAAGACCTCGTCTAATATCGCAGATCTTTCACTGGGGAAAGCAGCGTACAGCCTTGCAACAGCTGCCATTGCTTGTTTCCTTAGTCGTTCGTAAGCCTGAGAGCCAAGAGCCGATGCCTTATCGTTGTAGGCGTTCTGGACAAAAATGAGTTTTGACGCGAGAAATTCAGTCGAGTTGACAATGAAACCGGCTCCCTTGACTTCTACACATATTGTCGCCACAAGATCCAGGAGCTTCCGCGCAACATCAAGCAAGCGTCTGAGTGATTCGTGGTGAGAAGACGCAAGCGTGAATAGTTGGCCGTCTTGACCATCTGGCCGAGCTTCGACAATCGGAATCAAGCAGTTTTCGAAAAGGTTAACTAGAACGTTTGGCAGACATTGCAGCGTTTCTGGATTGACGAGCTCTGGATTCTGGGAGGCACCTAGGACGGTGTAGATGAGGGTGTTCGCCGCTGCAGCTCCACTTATCCCTCGGTGAAGCTTTGAGAGCCAAATGGAGATGTCTTCTTGTGACGGGTCCGATGGAGCACGCAGATTGACGGTCTGTGCAGCCTCTATCGCAGGTTCGCATAGTCGCTGGAGCCGCTGCAGATATTCAGTGGAGACATCATTTAGACGATTAGAAGACACGAGCTGGCCCATTGAAACCTGCAACTTCTCGTGAACGACGATTGCCAGACGCGGCTCATCCGAGTCGTTTTCATTGTCAACCACATCAAACATGGGATTTTTGATGGATGAAAGCTCCATGGAGGTATCTGGAGCCATGCGGTCTTGAGCCTCGAAGATGTCCCCAAGTTGATTCTCGAAATTTGCCAACAGCTGATCATCTTTTTCTTTCTTCGAGCTGCGGGCGAGGGCATGCTTGGAATTCGGAGAAGATCCGGCTACTTTTCGTCTCTTCGGGGAGTCTGGCGTCGGTACATAGTCGTCTCGGTGGAATGAAGCAGGCGGTTTGGGAACTTCGGCGATAACTCCTGTCGAGGCAGGCTTGGTAACAGGCAGTTGTATGGTCGACTTCTTAACCGCAGACTGAGTCCTGACAGTGGACGAGGTGTAGATGTAATCCATCCTTGACATCTCAAGGATCATCTGCGGAATAGGGTTCAAGTCGGACTTGACTGTGCCTTCAGCTTGGACTGGGGGATGTTTGAACTTGAGTTCAGATAGCCGGCTCGGGTCGAGCAAGACAGCCAGACGTTCCTTCACCCTCGGAGTGAATAATTCGGGTCGGTATACCGCTTGGCGTTCAGAGGAGGAGGTGAGGCGGGAGTCATTTGGGCGACCCAATTGCGGGAGAGGAATGCGATCTGATGAAGTGAAGTGAGTCAATGTACCGCAGCCGAGGTGAGGCAGAAGTCAGTGGAAGTCATACCATGAACAGGAAGAATAGAGGTGGTCATTGGAGTGTATTGTAAGGCCTGGTCGACCGGGATTTCTTTGGAACGAGAGTCATTCTGAGGTCGCCGTGGAACGACGACTTCGATGAAGTCTCCCGCAGCCATTGTGGTTGGAATGAACTAGGCGGGATGCGACAATAGATTCATTTCGATGAGGTGAGGTATATTAGAGACGATAGAATGAGATGATATATGGCAGATGTACGAGCCATTGACTGCATACCTTCACTTGCCATTCACTGTAGACCGCGTGACGGCGCATTCAAGTTCAATTTGAAGATGTTGACGGTGGTGCCTCAAGACGGACCCTGAGACGAGGCAGAAGTTCCCAACCTTGAACGAGGAGCGCTCCCGGCTAAACTGCGGCATCGGCAGCCTGGAGCCTGTCGCTTGCCGCCCACCGCTCGTGCCACTGCAGGTACAAACACCGGACGTAGTAACCGAAGTCCAAAAATTTATTTTCTACTGTTTGTACCGAACATCCGACAACACTTGACATTCTTGTTGTTCACAATCAACATGGTTGCTATAGGCAGTCTGCTCTTTTGCGATTCCTGCGGCTCGCTTCTCACGCGGACCGCATCCGGCAAAAATCAGGACGATTTGATCAGATGCGATGATTGTTTCCAATACACCCAGGACACCTCCTCAAAAGTCATTGTTTCAAAGTCCAAGCCTAGTGCATTCCCATCTGCGTTGCGAGCAAAACACTCGGAAGTACAAGCTGTGAATGCTGAAGACCTGCAAGTGGAAGCCGTTATTACCAGAGAGTGTCCAGAGTGTCATCGACCTGAGATGTTCTACCATACCAAGCAGCTACGAAGTGCAGACGAGGGTACAACAGTTTTCTACAGATGCGAATGCGGCTTTAAGGATGTCCAGAACAATTGAATTCTACAAGCCATCGCCGTCAAATGCTCGCTATCTGAAGAAAATCCTAGGTTATGCTGCAACTGCCGTCGGTACCGTGGCGTATTCCATCTCGCCGTTCTTCTCGTACTCGGCCATATCCAGTGCGACAATGACACTCTCCCGGACCACTTGTTCAGGATCATTCAAGAATCTCTTCAACATGTCCTCCACGCCCGGCTCCTCTCCTAAGCTACCTAATGCTTCTGCGGCTTCATGCCGAACCATACTCTCTTCTTTGCCATTTTCCAGCACTGCTAGAAGAGCAGGTATTGACGCAGGATGGGATAACTGACCGAAAACGAAAGCTACCTCATGGCGAAAGAGGGCCGACGGATCCTCGAAACCAGAAGCCAGAGCATGGACAGCTGGCTCTGCTGTGGGAAGGTCTGGTGGAGATGCGAGGTCTCGAAGGGCGAACATGGCTCGATAGCGTTGGAAGAGGGGTAGCGAAGTGTCGAGGAGGGCACTCTGTAGACTCGATATTGAAGGAGCCTCTGAGGATAGAGGCGTAGGAGGGGCGGGATCAACAGAGGCGAAATCGCTGGATTTGAGAGTTTCGGTCTTGCGGTTCTCTGAGTGCGCCCACTGAATGCGATCGACAGCAATGTCGCAGGTCTCTCTAACGACTATCGGCTCACTCGTGTCGTTTTTCATCTCCTGCAAGATCCGTAGACTTGAGAGGTCTTCTAGTGCTCCCAATGCCTCCGCAGCTTCATGCCTACACATCGCATCTTCTGATCTGTCTTCTAGTACAGCTCGTAAAAAGGGCACTGCTTTTAGATTTTTGGTCTGCCCTAGACAGTATGCTAGTTCATGCTTCAAAAGCGCTGAAGGCGAAACGAAAGCTGCGGCGATAGCCTCTATTGCTGCAGTAGCTTGTGGACCGGGAGTCTGTGAAGCAAGATGTTTGAGCGAGAAAAGTGCGCGAAAGCGGCGAGCAAGAGGGACGGTCTCGGAGGCCAAATCTTTTCGCAATATCGAGATTGTGTCCATAGCGGGGCCATTGGAGGCAGGAGACTCCATGACTGACGTTTGATAAAAAGAATGGCAACTATAAACTTGAACGAGATAGCTGGGCAAGTAAAGACAAATTATCCTGTGACTTTTGCGGTCACGTTTCACGACTCACCAAAATTTTCGCGGGGAAGTTGTTATCGATAAGGCTAGCCCGCTGCCAAGCCGCTGCAGCCTTGCGATCGTCAATTTCACCAGAGGCTTGGACTCATTCTTGAATTCTTCCAACTTTTCTTCATACTTCTCATCTAACTGACACTATTATCTCCTTCGGCAAACTCCATCTTCCCTGTACTCGATAGGAATATGGGTTCCGTTGTGATTCCCCATCTAGTGACCGCCTGGCACGTCGACCAGGCGATTCTCTCGGAAGACGAACGACTTGTTGTGATCCGCTTTGGCCGCGACTGGGACCCCGACTGCATGCGCCAGGATGAAGTACTGTACAAGATTGCCGACCGTAAGTGATGCTGCCTTCCTGATTGACTCGAAACTTTCAGGCTGACGAGTCATCTAGGTGTCAAGAACTTCGCTGTAATCTACGTCTGCGACCTCGACCAGGTACCCGATTTCAAGCAAATGTACGAGCTTTACGACCCTGTGACGCTCATGTTCTTCTTCCGCAACAAGCACATGATGTGTGATTTTGGGACTGGTAACAACAACAAACTCAACTGGGTCTTGGAGGACAAACAAGAACTTATCGACATCATTGAAACGATTTACAAAGGCGCAAAGAAAGGACGGGGTTTGGTGGTTTCGCCAAAGGATTACTCCACCCGATACCGATACTAAGCGATTGTAAAGAGCACGATTCAAAATTCCCGTGGCGATGGGCAACTATGGTCGTTCGATCAAGTTCGGTGTCGAGAACAACCCTCGGACGTGGAGAATTGGGACCTTGGTGACCTCGTTTGATACTAGGACAAACATCGACCAGTTCAGCCGGCGGCAATGATGCTTGTCAACAGCAGCGACGGAGCAAGGATTTCGGCGTTAGGAGGGGAGTCTTGAAAGGTGCTTTGGTTGGTCTCACTGGCAGTCGTTCAATGATATTATGCTGACACGAATTGAATTGCAAGTCTTGCTTTGTTTCCCAGGTACGCATTTTGCCCTTGACCTCCATTTGGAATCCTTGATCCCTTGAGACATGGTTGCCTGTCGTACGCTGGCCTACAGTCTCGAATCTCGCCTCTCGCGTGCTGTAGTTTTCGTGTGTGAACGTGACCGCGGCCTGAGCTGATTGCAAATGGTCGCGCATTCAGAACGGTTGTCATGTCAAGAACCGTCCAAGCTCAACGTCAAATACTCTTCGTGTGCCAGTACCAATATAGCAACAGGCTCGTCTACTAGTAAGCAAGCGCAATGCCTTATTGATCAACGTGTCTCCTCGCTCTTCGCTGTCCCAAATGGCACGTGACACCCCTCCCCCTTCACGTTCCCCGTCAATCGATTTCGGTCACGCGAAATTAGACGGCAATTAGGACAGTTTTGCGGTTAAAAGTGAGTGGGGGTTCGCTCGTGCTTGGTCCATTGAGAAATGCAACGCGCCCACTTGACGACTTCGTCGAACCTCGCGACGATGATCTGGCCACCTTTACCGCTTTTTCGCCAAAATCAAAAAATGTCCTATTGCAAACTCCACTGGTTCATGCATGCATACCATTACATCGGGCAAGACGTTCTTTTCTCCCGATCACCTGGTTAGGGTTCCCTCTTCCTCTTCCTCTTCTTGTCCTTGTCGTGCCGTGCCCGAGTCTCTTTTATGTAACGTGAAGTCGCTCCCCGTCATGACCCTCGCCCCCCCAGCGGTTCCCAGCTCCGCCGTGCGCATGAGATACTATTAGCTTTGCGACGAGCCCAACATACCATTCTCGCCTCAACGTCACAGCTTTCTGCGAACATTTGACAGCGAAACTAGCCCTCTACTTCCCATAGACCACTCTCGCCTGGTCCACACTCCTCAGCGACGGTGCGCCGCACCAACTCACAGCATCCGTCCCTCGTCTATTCCTCCTCCCACGACCATGGCCCTCGCCACGATTGTCACCCTGACCCTGCTTCCGGTCCTAATCTTCGCCTTATGGCACATCACCTCAAGCACACTCCCGCCAGTGCCGCCCCTCTTGCGCAACAAGCGCATCATCCTCCTGATCGCCCACCCAGATGACGAGTCCATGTTCTTCTCCCCAACACTACAAGCACTGACACATCCGTCGCTGCAAAACCACCTCAAGCTCCTATGTATGAGCACTGGCGACAGTGACGGACTGGGCGCAACGAGGCGAGTCGAGCTGGAGAAGGCCGCAGTGACTTTAGGCGTGAGGCGGAAGGAGGACGTCTTCGTGTTGGACGACGAACGGTTCCGCGACGGCATGAAGGAGGACTGGAAGGCTGAGGACATTTCGCGCGTTCTGGCGAGCGCATTTGCGCCGCACCTGAACGGGACCGCTCCGGCGACAGCTGCGGACACGTGCGCACCCGAGAAGGAGAAAGAGAAGGACAAGAAGAAGTCCGCAAAGACTACCACACCAAAACACTCCAAGGCTGCCTCGCGCGCGTCGACCACGACCCCCGGAACACCGAAGGAACCCTCACCACAACCCGAAGGACCCCGTGCCACCATCGACGTGCTCATCACCTTCGACCAGCACGGCATCTCCTCGCACCCGAACCACATTGCACTATACCACGGCGCGACGCTGTTCCTACAGAAGATCATGAAGGGTCACAGCGGCCACGCGTGCCCGGTGTCGCTGTACACGCTCCCGACCGTCAACATCGCGCGGAAATACTCCTTCATCGTGGACGTGATCCCCACGCTGCTGACGGGCATCTACGCCTCCATCTTCGGCACCCTGTCTGGTTCTACCAAGGGGAACTCGCCCTCCATGGCCGGCGGGCGCATCAACGACCGCGTCGTCTTCGTGAGCGACGTCTTCCGCTACTGGAAGGCCCGCGAGGCCATGGTCCAGGGCCACAAGAGCCAGATGGTCTGGTTCCGCTGGGGCTGGATCGGCCTGGGGAGGTATATGGTCGTCAATGATTTAAGGAGGGAGAAGGTCATCGCGACGTAGTAAACATTTCTCGATGGAAAGAAGCTTTTCCTTTTTTTGGTTGCGCGTGGTCTCGCGTGGGCCGGGATCTTGGGCATGGCTGGGGGAAGGGTGGGTCACGCCC
>JANSVK010000248.1:0-37730 GCA_030068005.1 Cladophialophora exuberans | reverse complement strand
GCCCTTGCTTGCTTCACACTACCACACACCACAGGTTTTGGCAAAAGACTGCACAAAATTTCATCCCTCACCCTCGTCCTCGCCCTCAGATCCTCACTCCACTCTGCATGGTTTTACGAAGTGTCATCTAATCCATCATCCACTCTCCACTGCGGCTGCTTCGGCCTGAGGCCTATTCCTCTTCCCTTTCCCTTCTTCCCTTGTCTCCATTCTCCAGGGTCGTCGAAGGTCGCCGAGGGTCGTCATCTGCAGCTAAGACGAATCCTGGCCGCCGTACCTCCCACGCAATATCAAGGCACCGTCCAATCCGCTCGCTGCAGCCAGCCGACTCCTGCTATCTGGGCTCAACCTGGTTAGCAGCCAATATCCATCCTCGCTTCAAGCAAGTTTCTTCCCTCTTGCCAAGAGAAGGTCTCATACACTATTCTCCGACTCCGGGGCACGCTTCTATGCGGGACGAGTGTTGCGTGTTGCGCAGGCCGGACAGGATACGCTTCGATCCCGCCACGAGTCACCAGACTTCCGACCGTACACCCACCCCCAGAACAGCTGCTGTGAGCTGCCGTTTCAAAGCTTGTCGTCTTGCCATCAGAACGAGCAGCTCTGCCCTCCCGGCCTTGCTCAGCCCTAGCCAGGTCCTCCGTTTCCAACCGCTGACACACGTCTTATAGGCGAGTACCCGTCTCATGGTCATGCTCTGCGACGAGAACGTAAGATGAGCTCGATCAGTCCTAATTGTATCATACTCGAGCTGCTCCCGAGGCCCAAATCACCCAGATTGGTTTTGCGACATCTCCAAGAACATACCCCCGTTCATCCCGTTCGGTGTTTTGGTGTAGTCTCCATTCAGTCTTCCTGGTCTCGCGAGCTGAAATGGATCCTTAGGCTGGCTCGAGGGACGGACCTCGCCCATTCTGTACCTGTGATTTGCCCATTCTCTGTGGCCCTCCCACACCATCCAATTCCTGGCCTAGAGCTTGCAGGACTTCATGCACAAGACTAGGTGCTTTGTATCATTGGCGCGAAAGTGCGTGGGATGGAATTTCATTGCTTAGAGAAAGACAGTCTGCATCTGCATACGAGTCCTCGCAGACAAGTGCATCACCAAGAAATTTCTCGAGCACTGACAGAAGCACAAACCGAAGCCCTTGCTCCCCCCATGGCGATACACGAGCAGATACAGTCTTCTTTCGTTCCTTGAAACATCTTTGGGGCTTTTCTGGAATGCTGACAACCGCCGAGGAATGGGAATGTGCTCAGACGAGGCCTTACGTCCTGTCCATTCCAATTTCCATCGACGTCAGCCAGCGGTCGTCCAGTATCCAAGGCTCTCCAGTGATCCAGAGCCCGCAAATCTACTGTGGAAGGATCCGGCTAGCTGCACGGCCTGGTGCAGTAGCTCCATGTTCCTTGCGGATTACAGTCAGTGGGGCAGTCCGTTAAGCTCCTCTCCAGGCTCACCTTGGCAGCGTCTTCACTGGCCTCTCTGTGTGACTCGGGCATCCAGACGAGCCAGGACAGCCAGACGTTTCAATGACTCGTCCATCTCATCCCAGTTCCTGCCCGACCTAGATGATTGTCGAGGACATTGTACCGATTCAAAAAAAAAAAATTCACATTCGCACGGACGAAGTAGAGCCACACGACTCATCAGATCATAGCCGCCGCTGGAAATCCTCAGCAATACCATCTGTCACAGACGCTGGTTCAGTTTTCAATAACTGGCAATTTCGCTAGCTCTGGTGGTACTACTATTCCTCTCCAACATAATTGTATGGATCACGCGCTTGATCCGATCCAGTTCGTGCCGACAATTGCCTCTCGACAGGTCAGAAACACTAAATTATTGTCGACCCCCGCGTCGTCAACGGCCGACCGCAGTGGCAACAATGTTGTTTCATGTGCTCTGGTGCGCTTCATCCGCTTTGTGCAACACCAGGCCCTCCCCCACATCAACCTTTTGGCACTAAGATATCGCCTCCTTTTCAATGCCGCTGAAATCAAGGCGAGCTACCTACTTATCAATCGCTCCCTTCTGGGATGTTGCATAGCGACCAATACGGAGTACACCAGGCTCTGACACCCTGATCTTCGACACCTGCAGACGAGATTACCATTTCATACTTGTCTCAAGTGCCCATCATAATCCAAAATTCTTATCGGCCTGTGAAGCGACAGCGATCAGCCGCCCTTCACGTCGATCATTTGGCCATGGTTCCACTCCTCGTTGGACTCGAGAGTCGGATACTTGCATTTTGCAGCAACCCTCCAGCATTCTGCTTGTCACCTCGATTGCTTCACGCTCTGGGCGGATGCCGCACTATCCGGCGTCTTTTACCTGATTGTCTTTACCTTGGAATTCTTTTCCGCAGGTCCGACAGCTCATATGTGTCCAGCCCACTGACCTCACGCCGAGCAAAGCCCTCCAAACAGTCGAGCAGGGTCACTCGAGGGCGAAAATCACTCAGGCAAAGACTTCTCCTAAATGGTCAGGACAACCACCAGGTTCGCCCTGTTTAGGGACTCGTTTGCCCAAGTGTGCACGACTTGCACCCCCAAGTCGCATCTCCGTGTGCCTCCATAGGACCCTCTCATTGGCTTCTCCCAAGACCCTCAGTTTAATCCATACCGATACTAGGAGCGTGCAGGGCAATAACACCGAAGAGTATCCAGGGAGGTGCTACCTGCAGCTCCTGGATAATCGAAGATCCCTGGTCGGTACCTAAGTGCCGTACCTCCGTGTAGTAGTTCTCCGAGAGTGACGAAAGCTGCTGAACCGAGCAACCTGCCGAATGCCTGTCCACAGACACCACCAAAACTCAGTAGGGCTGACCTCCTCGTGTTCGACTGAATTTGGAAAAGCGAGATAGTCCCTTGTGTGGTAAGTGTCTTCAACATCGACAGAGATAGTACAAAGTACTTTCAGTATGCTGGTTGGTCAGCTCTTTCGGTGGCGCCCGCCAGAGTCCGAGCCATGCCGAATGCTTATGTCTAGTGCTGACCACAGTTCCCAGCCTGAGGAGTCAGGACGGAGTGCCGAGTATCTTCCCACTTACTTGATATAGAGATAGCTGCGATCTCATCTTGACCTTTTGGTGGTCCAGTCGCCTGAAACGGAGGATCACCGCAGCCTTGCATACCCACAGTGGAGGCTGAAGGATATTGCTTCCTTTATCGTTCACAATCTTACTAACAATGCATCAACACCTTCGTCGCAAGGCCAAATTTGGTAAGATCGGACGGTCGCGACCCCAAATCGAGCGCTAGGCACTATTCCCAGATGCCAAAAGACCTTGGCCCTGATGTCGCATTCGATCTCCCCTCAAATTTACCGGGCACCTGACGAAATTGTCAAGGAGCAAGTGCTGCGGATCAATGATTTCCGATACCAGCTGATTTCTAAAACAAAAGCTACAATGGGGCATTAGACATCAAAAAATTCCGATTGGAGTAACAGCCACGACTTGCGCGTTCCGAGCGGTCATCTGGTATACTTGGCTCTAACACGAAAAAATTACATACAACTTTGGTTTCTTCAAGCTCGGTATCCCGCAACTTTCTCTGCGAGTGCAACACGAGATGCTCGCGTCATATTTTGCGATTAGAAAGCCTGACATTACGGTGAGGGTGTACCCTCCGGGTGTCCGTTTCCCGCTTGCTGACCACAAAGACTCTAATTTTGAGTCCCACCCTTAACTAGGGTTAAGGAGAACGACAATGATTTTTCAACATGTTTCCGCGCTTCTCGTCCTGTATGCATCAACATCCATCACACCCTCGCATCGACTGAGCCTCAGATGACCTGCACAAAGAACGATCTAGGTCTCCACCAAACCCTTGGTCCAAGACCCTGAACCGTTTTCTCTTCATCTGATTTGCGATAGTAGCTGCATCTTGCCTTAAGATGCGGGGGACGAGGCTGGTCGACCACCGTGCGTAATCTCGACTTGGGAGGGTCAGCTTGGTCCTGTGACGAGCTTCTTTTGTACGCATTCGACCCCCTCACCGAGCTTTTGGACCTATTCTGGAGGTCTGAAGACCCCTAATATGGTTATAGCCAGACCTCGAGGACATGTCCTTCGTGTCCCTTCCCCTCTTCGATACGCCGCCCTTCGTAATCGCTGCTGTACTTATTCGGAACCACGGTGAGATCTGTGGCGGTGGCGCAAGCTTTCCCTGATGTCTGATCTGAGGCTGGAAGCCATTATCTCCCCACGCACTTCACCGCTGATCATCTTGAGCTGAGCGGCCATCGCAGCCTCTTATGATAAGGACGGAGCGCCTTGATCAGCAGTAAATGTAAGAAAACGCGGGCTGAGACAAACTGCTGACCCGCGCCGCAACATTTCATTCTCACATCGCGGGACCGAGCGTTTATCATTACGACCGACCCGACGATGAGAGCGGAAAGAGTCGAACCCCCGTGGTCGAAAGGCTCTCACCTCTCGCGGTTGGAGCCTTGAAGCCTAGGCACGAGCCTAAACCTCCCCTGTCTAAGCCAATTCATTTCACTGTCCGTGCCAGTCGGGAGTGATGAGATCGCGAGATAGCTAGCTGCTTGGGCACTTGAGGATATCCAAAGGTCCCCATTGGTACCAGGCCCTTTGGTTGATGCCATCCCCAACCGGTTTTATTAGCAGAGATACGGAAGGCGAGATTTGAGATGGCACAGTATGAGCTCCAATGTTGCCTCAGACGACTGCTTGAACAGGAATTTACCGTTCTCGGTACCGATATGGCAGTACTTCCGTCCACTTTATCCGACATTGAACATGATGACAGCTTGCAATCGATATTTTCATGAGACTGCCGCTCCGTCGCTGCCAAGACAGGACCATTTCGTCGGGTTTTTAGGCCGGTAACCACCTGATTACACGTATCGGCAGTCATGGTCGTTATAATAAGTGATGGGCGCGTCTAGTAGAATAGTGCCACGTCGCTCCCTTCGAGAATATGGAGACAATGATGACTACTGATGCAGGCCCACTCGAGACTGTCTGGAGCGGTGTTTTTATATCACCCATGTGTCTTGACACGGAGATCGGATTTTAACAACTTCGAGCTACATTTTGTCGACTGCTTTTCGCCTGAATGGGGTCCACACTTGCAGAATTGCGGAGACAGCGAGATCTTGATATCATTCGAATCACAATTAAGGAAATTAGTCACACAGAGTTATACCTCCATACGAGAAGAGCACGCACCACCGAAGATTTTTCATGCTCCGTGCGGTCAGAGGAAGAGGGAATTCTAAGGCACGGGTACTTGAATAAGCTCGAGTATGCAAAGTGGCCTCTGCAAACAGAGCAAAAAAGCAGGTAGGAAGGCAAAAGAGAAAGCATGGTACTACTGAGTCCAGAACTATTCCAGGTGTCTCATCCGAAAATGTCATGGACCCATGTAATCAACAGAGCTCGCATACCCTCATTGCCTTGCCGAGTTTCCGACATATCCGATCCCACCCCCTATGCCTGGGCTCGAAATATCCATCTGGACTCACGGTGGGTATTCTAGATAATGAAGAGCCACAATATACGGGCTTCCCGAGTCCTTGAACGGAGTCGAACTCTATGCGGAAGCGGCCACCTGATGTATCTCATATAGGTTATTGGAACGAGACGAGCTCAGATCTCTCAGTGAAAGACTGACGTGGGTTCACCTGCAGTTTCTAGGTTCCCGTGCAAGTGCCTCTTCCTGTCGAAGCTAGAAGGATTCTAAAAGAGCTCTCGTACTGCCAGAAGAAGAGGCAGCGAGACTATTTTCCAGATCGCTCTCGAGACGGCAAGCACGGCAGGCAGGGAAAGGGTATTCGCCCAGGTATCTGTCCGATGCAGAGTGCCTGAAGCTCTGAGCTCTTTCTCCTGAGAGTTCCATGCTTTGTTAGAGCCTGCGGCCTCGAATGTGACAAACAAGCAGGTAAGGTATCTAGGTAGGTCAACCAATTCCTTTTTCGCTCTCTCCTTTTTACATACAAGCATGTTTTCTTCCCAAAGCGGACTCACGAATTACAGTACCTACCTAGCAAGGACACAGAAGGGGAAGCTCGTGAATCGATGAGGTATTGTGCCGCTCAAATAAACAGGTGTCAGCGCGTACTTGTAAAAGGAGCTATCTAACACATTCGTTCGGACATTTGCAAAGCCGGAAACTCCCTGCACAGCCTCACACCGATATGTAGGATGAGAGCTTGGGACAACATGAAAAAGGATGGGATTGCTACGTATGCATATGCGCTATGAATGACGGCATGGAGATGACGGCTCTGCAGCGATGCGTCCGTGACAGTAGGTTGCGAAGATGCGCAGACGTGAATCAAGGAAATGTCCACGGCTGGTACTTTTTGAGGGAAATTTACAAGTGAGAACAAGGGCGAGGCATATCTTCAGTGAATACCTACGGTAACTTATATAAAAGTAATCCACACGTAGACAGGGTGTTTCGGGGGTTAATCTTCAAGACTGTCTCTGGGGCTGCACTACCCCAACGAAGCTACCTATCCTATGTATGTTCACCGAAAAGTTAGGTGTTAGTCACGCCACTGTCTAGGCGCTGCAGGCTGGCGAGGCAAGGATTTAGGTGCACGAGTGCCAAAGCACCGCTTAGAGCTTACCCCCCTAAATTTTCAGCCCAGTGAGGCTTGGAAGCCCGAGGGGCCCCTTTAACCAAGCACTCACCAAGACGTACGCCCCTATTTAGGGGTAGTAGACACACACACACACACACACACACACACACAAAAAGTACGCCCCTAAGATTGTATGAAATGCAAGACTTGAAGTACATAGTTGCCCGATGTCGCATTCATTAACAATCTAACCATCTACAGTGCTTAACTTGAGTTTCAACCCATGCAACCAACGACCAAGATTCTTGATATTGAACGCGAAGCACAGTTTTCCAACTTGGACATCTTCGACCCACCAGCATCTAATCTATCCGGTTCTCTTTGTCATTTGTCGCAAATACTGGCCCTTTATGCCGTTGCACATTGGTGCAGCCGTCTCACTTTGTTCTCTTGATTTTTGCGTCCCTCAATAAAATACTCGATGAACTGAACTGAAGTTTGTTGATTAGGTGCGGCTGACTCGCTGTCACTTACGTCCTTTTTGTTTTCCCGTAAACGCCTGTTAAATGGGTCACTCTTGCAGCTGTCGCATTTGGGTACAAGAGTCCCTCCATTTCTCATAGCCCTTCGCATAGATCTCGCGTGGAATCCCCATCCTCTCCCCGTGGCCTTCCCATAATAATACATGATGAGTTTTTGGACAGTTTTCGCAGCTTCTCATGGCTGTTATCCATGGTCAATCGAGTGTAGATTCTTGCGCCGTGAAGTATGCCAGTCAACTGAAATCTGACCCCTGTTCGGAAATAGGAATAACTCTTCGGCTCACGGTAACAGAGACTGAACACAAAACGTTGCAGGTGTCTCACATCAAATCAGTGCGGCCCTTGTTCCGAGAGTAACCCTCGCTACGTGAGCCAGACCATAAGTAGGTAGAGAGCACTGCGCTAGACACGCTCGCTCCATTCGCGCTCGACGTCAGCGCTGTAAGATTTCCAAGCGTTACGATCGTCGTCCGAGTCGTCGCCAGGATCATCAGCCATCAGACGAACTACTGATAAGGATGGTTCAGCAAAATCGAGATATCCAACTTCTCTGGTGAAGATTTTCCCGCTTGGAGGAGTGTACTCCTGGTTGAGGGAGTCAACAAGGGCTGTCCCCTTCCTCTTCTTCGCCTTCTTCCTCCCCTCTATTCGAAATGCACGCTCTTCCATGAGCTCTAGCAGCCACTCCGCCATCGGGACGAGGTCTGCTTCTTGTTTTTGCTGTTCCGACGTCCATGCAGAGGACGCATTCTCGGCAAGGTGGATGGAATGTGTAGCCCAGCGCGTCATGGCCACATCGTTGGGAGGAATGTTTTCGGCTCCGCCGCGAAGGAGGAGGGACATGAGTCGTGTTCGATTCGTCCCAGTAGCTGGCGATGGATTTGCATCGCACACGAGATGGAATAATCTCAGGGGGAGGAAATTGCTCGCGCTATAAGGGCGTAGTTTCGACGTGAATCGGTCTATGATGAGAGTTTCTGCAGGAAGCTTGATGTATGAGGTATATAGCTCCAGCAGAACTAGAAGGGCTTTCTCATTCGGCTCCAAAATAGCATCGGCCATCCCATCGAATAATGCTTGTGTTGAAATGACCATGCTGGCGTGAAAATTCGGCTCGTGTCGCAGCCCTTGCCGCAGATATTGAAGCAATCGGATCTTCGACACTGTCCATGGTCCCCTGAGAACGTGGTCTGGAAGGATGCGTACCGTTAGGATCGTTTGGCAAGCCGCGACAGCGCTTTGTCTGTCCCATTCCCTCGTCGTCATGATAAAGGGAAAGAAGCCGTCTTTACCTGCGGGCCCGATTAAAGGGCCTGGGTCGCCTGTAAACTCATATGGAGACGGCGACGAATGTATACCTCCTTCCTCGTCTTCATGATTTGAGTTTCCTTTCTTTATTGCCCGATAATACTCTGACAGTGCAATGTTGTCGTCCAGCCTAGGCACAATATCATTAAATTGAACCTCACGCCCATGGATTCTGGTGAGCGAGCTCTTATCAAAATTTTCTTCAAAATGGCGCTTCTCAGCATACCAAGCGTCCACCATCGCCAATCGACTCAGCAATTGCATGCACGATTCGAGAAGAGCAACGGAAAACCATCGAGATTGCAGTATCCCTGCTTGCAAAGCGATTCGCTCACTCCGTGTGATTCTTCGGTAGACAGCGGGGGCGAAAAGCTTTGTCTTGACTTGTTCAACTTCGTCGTTGGAACTTCTTTGACGAGCATCATGAGCATCGCCTTCGTGATAGTACGCGAACAAAATCAGCGCCCTGTGGACCGTCGGATCTGACAGCTGTCTTGTAATGCCACGTGACACTGAGTACAGATTCATTTCCAAGCATTCGAAGAAGATCAATTGCATGATCTCGTCGGGAAGTGTGTCCAAATTCTGGGAGGGTGCTTTGAATGGGACCTTGAAGGTCGGAGCCATTCCTCTGTGATAGATTTCTTCTTGCCGAGTTCGATTTTTTCTTGTCGGTTTGAGCGCCCCGGGGGGTTTCATGGGCCGTCCGCGAGAATTGGTTTTTTTGCCATTGCTGGGGTCGCTGGTGCTGGACTGTTGGGATGTCGAATTCGAGGGGTCCTGCAGCCCCGGACGCTTTCGTGGCCGCATGAGCATGGTTAATTCTTAGATGGAAAACGGGTGTCAACTTTGAGGATTTGCAAGGTGAAGAGTTTAAGGAGAAGGAGGAAGGAAGAAGACTAAAGAAAATATGCCTGCCGATCTGGAAAATCACACTCCCTGTTTGGTGAATGTAATACACATGGTTTTCGCAGTTTTCGAGGCAACGGGCACCAGTTATTGAAGGGAAATATTTTGTCATTACATAATGTACAAGCTTGTCTATAATTCATCAGGGCTTCGCTTGCTCTTCATCTCAAAATCCAACCAGAGTATATACACCACGTGCGTAGACTGGTATCTGCTTATAGCCCGCGTTCTCGTCGTAAGCAGAGATCGAGAATTGAGTACCCGATCTTATCATGCCTTATAAACAAGGACGCTCGCGTCTAGGACCGAAGCCGCGCGATTCTGATCACTTCTAAATGCTATTAATTTACATCCTGGCTTGCTTGTCGTCGAATTTCGCTCGATTAGTATTCTTCAAGTATCCGGTGGTGAGGGACGCGCTGGAAGGTTATGCAACACCTTGGTGCGCTGCTCGCGAAGACTTCTTCGCTCTTTGACCTCGTTGACCAACCCTTGATATCCTGATCCAGAGTCCATGATGCGTCCAAGGTTGGATTTCTCCTCGACCTGTTCCACCGAAACGACAGGGTGACCGATGTAATTGTCGCTAACCATGCGTGGAAGAGCGGCATCTTTGCGCATTCTGTGCAAGCTGCGAAGGAGCTGTCCCTCTCTTCGCCTTACAGAGCGCCCAGATCGCGACTGGGAGTTCGAAGACCTGACCTCTTCACTTTCGACCGTCGGAGGTCGGTGTATTTGTCCTTCAAATAACTCGGCTTGTTCGAGATCGTGGGCTTTTGAAGATTCAAGATCCTTCAAGGTCCTGTCCAAGCTGGTGACCCATTCCATCGGCACATGATCGGTTGGTGACATGCTTCCCAATACGCCGGATCGGAGAGGTGGTCGGATACCGCGATGGGAGACTCGTTTCCGCATCGTTGTTTTCTTCCGGCGCATGACAAGTTTTTGGATGTGATCCTTGCTATACGGCATTTGCCTGATGTAGCGCCATGTCTGAGGAGCACTTTCCATCAGTTTCTCAACAATAGAAGGGTGCACGGCCTTGCTTCTTGTTGTGTAATTCAAGAGACGGGCCAGATGTAATGTCGTAGTGTATGTCGGATTTAACTTATGGGGCTCCGTCGCTTCAATCGTGCGACGGCGGACAGGAGTCGTAGAATCGTCTCCCACAGGACGCCATTTACCGCTCATCAATATCGGATATGGTGGAGCGTTGGCAACCATCTTTTGTTCGAAGAGTTCGAAAGCCAGTAACCAATGTGCCGAGTCAGTGGAAAGCGTTAGAACTTGGATGTACATGTTCCAATTTTTGCTAGTCATTTCAAACCCAGACTTTTCAAACTTGGCGATGAGATCCACGGCAGAATCTTGGTGCCCTCGTGTAGCCAGACTCAATAAGTAGCTACTCAGAGCTCTCTCGAGCATATATCTTTGCGAGTACAGAATCTCAATACCTGGCTCGTCTAGCGGAGAAGTATTGTCGACTGTTGTGGGGATCATGGACGTGAACAGAGTTTTGTCGTCCTTAGCCACTTCATCCCATCCTGGCAGGCTCACAGATAACGTGGGAAGATATTTGGCCGTGTCTCCATTCTGGCTGTTGTATCGGGTTTCAGAAAGTGGTTCCTTCGGTGACAAGGCGGCCACGTCAAAGGGTTTTGCTGTTCTGATGGCAATTTCAAGGATTAGAGTCCAAATCCTGTCGACCTCATCCCACTCTTCTGACTTGACTCGCAAATTCAATTGTGCAGTCAAGAACGGGATTGAAATAGATGTATTCTGAGGAAGGTCGAGATAGAGCGAGTTGGCAAGAATCTCATATCGTCTGAGAAGTTTTTCTGCGCGCACCCAGTTAGGGGGATATCGGTTCCTGATGAGAGCACTAGCCAAAAATTCCACGTCCGATGACGGTACAGCTTCGACCACGCGTCGACGATTCAGCCCAGGCTGCGGAAGACTGCTGGCACGATCTTGAGGTGAAAATTGAGCTAGGGTCTCCTCTAAGAACTCGATAGAGGGACGCAGTTTGTTGAGCTGTCGACGGGCTTGTAAATGAAGTATTGCGAGGCGACCTCTCACACCCAATCTTGGAAACCGTTCCTTCATCTCCTCGTAAATGACGGAAACCATGTCCCTGTCTCCTTCTTGGGCAAAACCATGTAGGATAATGGAATAGTGAAAGGGTGTGGGAGAAAATGTTTGACTCAAGGACAGCTTCCGGAGTATCTGAAGAGCACTTCGAGTCTTTCCCATCTTCACAAGAGCAGTCATGAATGTGGAGTGGGTCATGCCGTCAGATTTCACTCCCAATGCAGCCATTCGCTGTTGAACTCGAATCATGGCTTTAGAATCCTGCTTGAACGCATAGTGAGTGAGTAGCTTGTTCCACAATCTGACAGGATTTCCTTGGAGTCGGGCAATCGTAGCTTCTTCGACGATTTTCTCTGCGCTCTCTGACTGATCATTGTTGCAGAAGGATTCCACCAAGCCGAGGACCAGTGAATAATCACGTTGGATGCCGTGACGCTGAGCTTGCTCAGCTAGACGAATAACCGCATTGGTATCGCCAGTTCGCGCGACGATGCTGCTTAGTATTGCAAAGGTATACGCATCTGGTGTAAGACCATTGTCTTTGATTGAATTCAAGACTTCAAAAGCCCGATGAGGTTCGGGCGACCTCGAATGAGCATATACCAAGATGTTCCAGCAATGCATATTTGGTTCGAGCCCATGATCTATCATGGTCTGAAGCTCCCTCTCCGTTGCGGCCATGTCCCCGAGGCGAGAGTAGACGTACATAAGCGGGGTGTAGAATCTGACTTCTCTCGGTCGTCCATGGACTTGAGAAAGGCGGAAGGATACTTCTTGTAGCCCATCGACATCGCCTTGGTGAGCTAGTTCTGAGAGAACCAGCTGAAATTCGTCCAGTGAAACCACGCCATGATGAAGTTCTATTTCGTCAAGAAGACGGAAAAATATTCTGGCTGGAGACTCCACCTTTCTGTGTATCAACAGAAGCGAGCGGTAGACCAGCTTCGGCGGGTTCCAGTCGGGCAGATGTGATCGGAAAGTTCTGTAGATGAGATCAGCTAGCGTACCTTTGTCATGTCGAGAGGCAGCTCTGGCGAGGGTGTTGATAGCACTGAAGTAGATTGACGGCTCGGGCTTGTCGCTATGTGAGTGATGAAGTTTGAAAGAAAGGTCGTAAAGTCTATGCAGCCCTTGCGGTGTGATGACACTCAAAAACTTCCCATTACAGACTAGGGCTGCAAAGACTTGGGAGAAGACCTTTGTGAGTGTTCCTGAATATCGCGAGGTGATTGGTGACCTGTCAAGGAGCTGGCTCCCTAGCTGAGATAGTGCCGTTGACAAATCTCGAAAATCGCTGGTTTCTTCAAGAAAGGGAGTCAAGAGGGCAGGATGGCTGAGACTCGGCTTGAAAGAGAGCTCCCAGACCTCACTAGCAGTTGACCACATTCGATTGGAAACAGTATAGAGTAACAACATCGGACTGCATTGTCTGTGCAGAGAGCGTCGGGTCGCCTCCTGATTGAGCTTGGCAGCTTTGCGGATGCTAGCCATCTTCAAAGCAAGGCGGACACCCTGCGCATAATCTTGCTGTGTTTTCCTGTGTCGAGCCGCTAGTTCAAATGCATCTAGAGCAAACAGCTGATATCGTGTCCTTTCAGACTTGGCGAGAAAATTGAATACGGCCAGAGCATACGATTGCTGATTAGGAATTTGAGTAAATAATACCCAAGCTCGCTCGAACTTGTCGTTTGCTGTCGTCTCGCTCGATTCTGAGGGACCACGAAGAATCTCCAGTAGTTGCTGCTCCAATACATTGACTCTTTGGGCTGAATCATGTTTGCTTGTTCCAATGTGTTCTTGTTGATCGTCTTCTGTTCCTCTTGAAAGCGAATTGTACAGTAACTCCTGGTTTTCAATGATGGGAGCTGCGCCGATTCTTTGCAGGGAAGCGCTGAGTCTCGTATAGTTGCGCGAAGGTCTCGTGGACGGAGGCAAGGACTTTGGATCACGTCTCGAGGTTCGAGTGCCACGGCGATGAAGGGCTTCAGGGGAGCCAGCTAGCAAGGACGTTGAAGAGGCAAGTCGAGCAGAGTCGACAGCACCTTCACGATCGTGGGAATTCGTTCGGATTCGTTTGAGAAACAGCGGCCACCACGCAGGAACGTCCAGTTGGTTTCCTCCATTTTTCCAGAAAGACTGGCCGAGAGCACGTTGAGTCCTAACAGGAGCCTCGAGACGACGAAGGAAAAGCTGAGAAGCTGGCTCAATGCATGACGCGGTACGCTCTAGCATGCCACGAAAGCTGGGACGAAATGGATCAGGGAGTGAGGGAGACGAGATTTAAGAGTCATGAAGATCCGACATGGAAAGCGCCCAGAAACCCCAAAGCGACCAGACAAGAAGCAGTGTACAGAGAAAGAACGGAGGGCGTAGGGACAGACAGTGGAAAATCGATGATGGTGTTGATAAACGAGATGCAATCAATCAGGTGAGCGCAATAAGTCGCCGAGATTTTTTTCTGGAAAGCCCGAATTCGTCGCCGCAGCTGCGCGATTCGCGAAACACTCGAATTCCGCATCCCCCACATTCATCGTTCGTCTCGTCGAATATTCAACCTCTTCCAGCAGAGCTTCTCAATGATGAATATCACTGCTTCTGTCGTCTCCGAACGGGATCGGGCTCTACTTGCAGGAGACTACAATGCCTATCATGCCCAAGCTACTCACAAGATCCAGAACCTACGAAGACGACTTGGTGCCGCAACTCGGGGCAGGAAATACACCCCCAAAGCCGCAGTTACGGCAGAAAATGTTGCCAAAAATGCAGAGTAAGTCTCTCGTTCAGCAAGACTGGTTACAAGACTAATCTAGTCTATCAGATGGGTGCAATTGCTGCTCGCCAGCTCCGAACGAGCATGGGCATCTGCCATGGCCATGAAGTCTGCCCAATCAGCCGAAAATACACAGAAGCCCATGCCTGGCTCGACAAAGCGTCAGATCGCTTCCAGACTCCGCAGAGCTGCTACCTACGCCGAAAATCTGGTCACCATCTTGCAAGATGGCGACACCACTGGTGCAAACGCCGTGGACCGCATCGAAGCACGTGCTTATCTCTCTTTAATAAAAGGTGGTCTCGATTTTGAAAAGGGAAGATGGGAGGCATGCATTCAGAATTACTCGGTGGCTGAAGTTGTGTACACCACATTGGCGCTGTCATCTAAAGCCGAAACATTCAAGGACCTTCTTTCTGGCATTGTCGACCCAAGTATTCGGTATGCGGCGTACCAGTTGAAGATGCCCCGTACGAAGGGCATCAACGAGATTGCGATAGAAAGTTTCCCCAAGTCCGAGCCGTCTTTGAAGAAGGAGATCGAAGAAATCAACCCTCAAGCATTCTCTACAGCAGCAGAGGCGGTTCCCACCAAAGGCGGACCTAAGGAGATTCCCTCGACAATATCGTGGAGGAGTCGAAAAGTAAACCTGGAAGACGCCAACATTGCTCAAGCATTAGGTCTCTCCAAAGAACGCGAAGACGATCTTGCCTCAACTTACAAGTCTTTTCAAGACGAGTCACTCAGCGCGAAGGATTTTGCGACAGCCTATGAAGAAGTCATCACTGCCCGTCAAGATGCCGCCGACGCTACCCGCACTGCGATCGATGAGCTTGTTGCTGAGGGGGTCGATACAGGCGATACCCGCATACAGTCTCTGCAGATTACTCGTACTGCCGTCAATTACGCCGTGATTGAATGGCGCATCGGTCGGAACAGAGTCCTATGCGGTGCGATGGATGATGGATTGACGTTCGAGACTGAAGTCCCTAAGCGTCCGCTGAAGCCAAGGAAAGACGGCAAGCCTCGCGCCCCCAAGGAGGAAAGCGCTGGCAGGAAGATGTCTAGGCTGCGCGAAAGAGTAGCGCTATACGACTCAATCCTTCAGAGTCTTGACGCTGTCAAGGAACTTCCCGGTGTGATTGCGGACACTGCATTTACAGAGGAACTCGACGCGAAGAGGGCATACTTCCGTGCACTGAAATGTCTCGCCGTCGGCCGTTCCCATGCGATCAACGACCAAATCCCCAACGCCCTCGCCCTGTACGCTCGAGCACTGGAACTGGCAGAAGAAGCATCAGGAAAACTCGGCTCCTCGCCTAGCGAGAGCGACACATCAACACCACCAAAACTCGACATCTCCTCCCAGCAACTTGACCTTACCACAACCACGCTCCGCAAGATAGTCCTGCAATACCGTGCCCTCGCCGATCTCAAGTCCCTGACATCCACAACCCCCACCACCGCCAATCCTCAATCCTCCGCCTCTGGAGCAGTCAAACCCCCACCTCTCATCGAACGCCTCTCGCACAATGTCTACATTCCCAACCTCGATCTGACCAATCTGGTCAATTACCCGCCGAAGCTGCGCCCTGTGCCCGTGAAGCCCTTGTTCTTCGACCTCGCGTGGAACTACATCAAATATCCAGGCCAGAAGTCGCCGGACGAAGAGGAGGCTGACACCGAAATGAGCGGGACGGATCAAGATGCGGCTGTCAATGGACAGGCTGGAGCACAGGATCAGAAGCCCGCGAAGAGGGGATGGTTTGGATTCGGACGTTGAAAGGGAGGGCGACGGCAGAGAAATACGCAAAAGAGAAGGATTGCGCCGGTGCTGTCCGTGGTTGACTACGGGAAGCAGCGGCTACGACATACTTTCGTCAGAGCCAAAGCTTCTGCGTGAGCCGAATCATGCGGTAGCAGGAAACGCACTGTAGTAGGGCAGGGCAGGGCAGTGCAGGGCAGTACTTGCGTCGCCCACCATTTCACACGCATCATCACGAATAACCATGACGATTTCAACGAGACTCCAAGTTCAGCCAGGCTTCCATTACAGCCGCTACCGGAAAGATATTTCATAAATAGAAAAAGAAAATGTGCCGGGTCTCAAAAGACCGTCTTGCGCACATGTGCCACCTAGACAGTCACGGAATCAGTATTCGCCATCCCAACGGCGAAGAAGCCTCCGTTGCCCATTTTCCGATCGTAACTCAAGTAACTTGCGAGCCGGGTGACGAAATAAAGTGACAGTATTCCTCAACGCAGAGCCACGATGCTTGCTGGTATAGGTTCGCTCTCATTGCGCAATTCACATGTGCTTGAGTGTCAATGACCCTCGACTTTAGCTTATTTGTCTATCAATGGTGTCGGGAGCGTGATCCGGTAGTGTTTAATATAAATAATTTGCGTGTTGGTGCCGGAACCTGCCAGGGGAAGCATAGTGCCAACTATTTTCTCTCTTTGACAGAAAATACAAAGTTCCTACGTGTTATTGTATGTGTATACCAAAAATCATATCCTATGCTGGATGTTCCAAAAAAAAGGGCCGAAGTATTCTCTTCATATATATATATGCATCCATACATCTCTCAAGCTGCCGAATTCGCCGCGAGTATTGCGGTTGATGCCGTGAAACGCCCGATCACCAGACGAGTACACAATCTGAGAAATAGTGCAGAACACCTTCGGTGACACCACACCTAAAAGACTGCCAACGCCTAGTCATAGTCTCGTCTCTGCCTTCCTTCGTCGCCCAAACCGCCGTGCAACGCCAGCACAGGGGCTAGTAGGCATTGGCGATGCGATCCGCGGTACCACGGCGGACCGCCTGTGCGCGAAAGAGGACGTGTACATGTACTCGTACCGTAAGTAGATAGAAGAGCGTTCATCGTCATACGGGGAACAAAAGGCCCCGATCCTTCATTTCAACTTGCAACATTGCTGAGTAGATAGATTGGGGGCCGGAGCAAGCTCCAGCTCCAGCCCCAGTTCCAGAATCCTCTTGCCTTCTCTTGGCATCCGCGGACTCTTTCGGCCCCCTTCTCGTGCACTTTGTACGAGTATAGAGTGAGCACCACTTTGATACATATCAAAGGTTCAGCTTCAACGTTTCGTAAACATGGCGTTCCCATTTCCCGCCCCGTGGGATTCGCCAGCCCTAATTGTATGGTACCACGGTACCAATCGCACCTTGAAGAATCCCACCCTCGATCCTTCCGCTCAGTCAAGGAATTAAAAGTAACGGATAAACGGGATTGGGGCCGAAAATCAAGGAAACGCAAAACTCAAAGGTGCCAGCCCTCTTTTGCGCTTTTGTCGTTTCAGTCTGCGTCGCCGAGGGAAGAGATTGCCACAGTATGGTGCTTCGTAATTGTAGTGGAGTTGAAGTGGGTAAAGGCGTTGTTACCGCTGCTTCTCGAACACCAGGGTGCGTCGTCTCCGCCATTTGATGCGGGCGTCGTGGTCATCGCAGAATAGGCGGTATTGACGGGTCTCGTCGAGGAGGGAGTCTCTGTGGAGTGATGAGGGTGAGTGATTAGGGATCAAGGGCCTAGATGAACTGTTGGCGGAGGTGTCGATGTCTTCGGGCTCGTGGTAGAGACAATCGGACGTGTTACTGAAGTTTGCGGTCATTGGTTGTATGGAGAGAGGGTTGATAAAGTAATTATTCTGCTGCGGTCCAGGAGATGACCGTCGGCTCCATGGCTGGAGCGTTTGGTAGTCGACGACGGGGCTTGTGGTCAGCGACTGTAGCTCCAGGTCCGAGAGCGCCTCCGGCGAATGGGCCTGCGCGGATGTCGAAGTTGCCTTGGGGTGGTCGAGCGCAATTGTCTTAATCGCTGGTGCTTCCATCTTCGCTTTTGCTGCCAAATAGCCACTGGTCATGAGACTCGCTCTCCGAGAACCGCCGTCCAGGAGCAGAGGATTGAGAAGTTCTGTCAATAACTGTCGGTCAATTGGGTTGATTGGGTCGCCAGGATCAAACATCATGAGACCTCCTCCGACGAGTGATTTTTCTTCCATGGCTGGGACAGAAACCAATGTTTCGATATGTGACATGTTCGATGATCGTGATCCTGATAGACGGCTTCTGAGATGTTTGAGGGAGAGAAAGACACAGATTAAGAAACAAGAGCAAAGAGCAGTGAAGAGGGCATGGGTCCAGGGACAGCAAACGATGAGATGTGTGACAGTGTTGTTGCTGGACTTTATGGGCAATGGGGCCATTGTGACACCGTATGAGTAAGCTTTGGGGCGAGGCGCTTTTCCTCAAGGCATTCGTACCCTGCTGATAGTCTTGTGCCGATACTTACGGAATCGGTAGCACGATCAGGGAAAAAGAGGGCAATATACCAACTTCTGGATGATATCCGGAACGCCACAGTGAAGGAGGGTCATATCGTGGGGAGAATTTCGTGTGGTGTCATTCACCTATTCTCCCTTGGGAACAGAAAATGTTGTATGACCTCGCATGGACACGGACACGAGAGCGCGCCAAACAAATACTCACCCAATAATGCCGTGATGGCGGACGATGCCGTTGGACAAATCTAGTTGCCCGAGCCATGGTCACGCTCGCAAGCATCGAACCAATTCAGGACAGCTTTTCGCTAAGCCTCGGAGGTTTGAGATTTGTTGTAAGTGGCTGGCTGGCATTTTGGGTAAAGGGAATTTAAAAAAAAAAAAGAGGGTGTCAGAGCCGCGATCTCGGTGTCCATCTGGCAAACGGGCGAAATCTGAATGGCAGCACCCCATATTTTCGCGGCCACCGGGCAATGCCATGGGATTTTGACAAAGGATCATCCATCCCATCCCCAATCCGAGAAGAGAAAGATCGGGATTGGTGAGATGGGTGTGGTGGGTGTGGTGAGTGAGCCTTGGGGACCAAAGAAAGGGTGGTGAAATTCAGCTGGCATGGACAAACGCCCGGCAGCGAAACAAAGAAAGTCAAACGGCATCAACGAGGTTTGAACCATGGCCTAGCCTATCCGATGAGCCGATAACCGAAAAAGGCCATCAAAGTTTGATTCCTTCAGCTCGCTTGTCGACGCCCCAGCGGAGTTGAAAAGCGCGGCTAGAGGGGAGGTTTGGGCGGATACTCTCGTGCAACCCGTCAATCTCGAGTTGCCAAAGCAGACAAGACACGAACGCGGGAAAGCCGTCAAACCAATTTAGCTGGTTTGACGTGATTTGTGGAAGCAAGTTACGTGAATTCGATGGAACACGAGATCACAGGATAAAGACAGGAAAGCGTTCAAGATGAAAATTCTGGAAGAGAAAATTTGATGCGGCGGATAAAAGTCGGTCAAGAAAATTCCATCGCCGCTTTTGGGGCCTGGCATCACGAACGCTTGCCTTGTGTGAAATAATTCGAAATACTTCAGGTGCATCACAGGAAAGCCACTATGAATAGTCCGTACTCGTCTATCAAGTCGCAAAAATAGGTAATGTTCTAGATGCTTCACAGCACAATAAACATCTTTCCCTGCTTTGTTTAGATCACCCCAACCCACATTGAAACGCCCCGAGAGTTCCCAGACAAACTCTATTCCCCATTTCTCAGCCTGCGATCTTGACAATCTTCTCCTCGTGCGAAGCAGTCGAAGGTTGTTCCGCCTTTGCGCCATCGCCCGAATTCCTCTTCTTGGTGGTCTGGACGAGCTTCTTCAAAACGTCAGGAGCATCTTCGCGGTCCATCAGGATCTCCACAATGTTCAGACCTTTGCCGGCTTGAATCGTCGGTTCTGTCAAGATGTCCATCAACTGACCCCACGTTTCAGCTCGCCTGGTAACCACGGGGTATGTAGGGTCGTCTTTAGGCGCCCCAAAGTAGTTTGGTGCTTCGAGATAGCGCCACGGTTGGATATCATTGTAGCTGGCTTTCATGCCGTGAATCCACCTCTCAATCACATATCCGTCATTGTTAAGCACAAATATCGTCACATCAAGCTGATTGCGAATCATGTCGCTGATTGATTGGGCTGTCATTTGGAGGCTGCCGTCGCCTTCCAGCAGAATGGTGCGGCCAGCGGGGCGCTTGCCCTCGGCAATCATCTCACGTTGAGCCAACGCAGCACCTTGACACGCTGGCAGCATATAGCCAATGGACAGCCATATACACGAAGTAATTAGCGAAGTATGACCTGGGAGCACCATGTCTCGGCTTCCGACAGAAGCTGTGCCCGTTTCAACCATGACAAGGTCGCCTGGGCGGAAGAACGTCGAGATCCTTCGCCAGAACGTGGCTTGATCAACAATGGCGTCATTTTCGGGAGGAGGGAGAGCCATCAGCTCAGCCCGTGGAGAGCCTAGGTCCATGGTTGGCTTATATTCGGGAAGCTTGCTCTTGTCCAGCTTGTTCAGGATCTTGCGCAGCAGGGATTTGATATGCAGGTTTTGGTATTTGACCCCTCCAACCTCGACAAAGTCACGATGGAAGACTATTGATGTCTTGGGGTTCGGGATTGTGCTGAATCCAAATGTATTGACATCGCTGTCCAATGGCCCCAACTTGATGATTAAATCGCAACCATTGGCCCATGGCATATACACTTCTTTGCCAGCAACGCCGGCGTAAATCCCGTAGAAGTTAGGGTATTCTTCGTTGACAATCCCCTTGCCAAAAGGAGTAGTCGAGGTAGGAAAACCCGTAACTCGAACAAGTTCATCGGCTTCCTCGCTTACACCATACCTTGACGTACAGCCATCGACGACGATGAATGGCTGTTTAGAGGCGTACATTTTATTTAGAATCAATTCAACCTCGGTGTCCTCGAAGCCTTCATCATTCTCTGGTAGTGAAAGATCGATAGGAGTGTTTAGAGGAGAGGCATCGACCTGGGCTTTGACCATATTCGTGGGCAGCTCGAGATAAACAGGTCGACTTTGTAAGACACATTCTCTGATGCATCTGTCAATCTGTGCTGGGGCTGTATGGACATCCGTCAGGTTTGCCTGAGCAACTGTAACCTTTGCGTACATCTCGGCAAAAATTCTGAAATTGCCATCGCCCAAGGAATGATGCATACACAACCGGGCGTCCTGGACGCTGGTTGGAGCAGTACCCACAATATGAATGACAGGAGCCACTGTTGAGCAGTCAGTATGTCTTAATGATCTCCAGCTTGAATTTCCTTACTTTCACTGTATGCTCCAGCGACAGCATTTAGAGCAGAAAGCTCTCCCACGCCAAATGCAGTGACGAGCGCGGAGACTCCGCGAATGCGTGCATAGCCATCCGCGGCATATCCAGCGTTGAGTTCGTTCGCGTTACCGACCCAGTCAAGGCCGGCAGGCTCCACATAGTCCAAAGCGGTCAGGTTGTAATCGCCTGGCACACCATGAACAGCCTTTACTCCTACTTGGCGAACTCTCCGGAAGAGATATTCTGCCAGGTCGACATGGGTAGCCATGGTTCAGGCGTAAAAGGGTAAACGTAGAAGTCGATAGTTCTCAGTAAATAGGAGCTGTGGTGGGTAGACTCGGGAAAGGAAGTGGTCTTGTGAACGAAATCACGACGGATATACTTATACCAACACTGAAAAAGTATCTTACGTTTGTAATGGAATAACGCGAGCGGTAGGTAAGCGCAATCACTGCCTCTGTGGATCCAAGGCCCTATCACCAAGAAGATATGTTCAGGAGGATGAAGGATCAGATCCTGGAGATAGGTATCAGACGAGCTCGAAGGTCGTATCCAGGGAGTTGGCAAAATGTATTTCGTTGCTGGGGGACGTCGCGAGGGGGTCGCATTTGGTCCGCGCGGCGCGGAATGAAGTCACGGACAGCGGAAATCCTCGCTTGACGTCGCTTGGAACCGGCCCAATGCCGAATCCCGAGCTCTTTGGGCAAGTTTGATAGGCAGATTGTTGAACAAGTCGACATGTACAGCCAAGTGCGGCAGTTCTTGTCCCTTGTCAGCATATGCAGCTTCAAGGTGGTTGGCCTTGGTGTTCTCACTCGAATTTAAGCAGCGCGCCGTATTTCCGATGCGGTAGGTTGCTTATGTGTCGTTACCTATCCAGAGAACGCCAGTGTGAGTGATTTCAACCTCGTGCTTCAGTAGCAATCCGAAACTCCGAAAGCTTGATATACGAGGGTAATCATCAACCCAATCAGTACCGAGATCTGAATATTCGGCACTCCTCATCACTTGGTGCCCGGGCCCCATTGTCTATTCTTCTCGGGCTCTCGCATCCTCAACCGCTTTTTGCCAGTCCGTCATCCTCATATAAGTGGCCATGATAAGGGCAGCGCAACCTAGTCCTGTACTGGGACCGATCCACATGCCACTTAATCCCATGTGAGGTGGCCCAAAACACAGGAAGAACGATATGGGAAGTGCAAATAGGTAGTACACTCCCAAGTTTACCCACCCTCCAATCTTCTGTCTCCCCAACCCCCGCAGAAGACCATTTGAGAGAGCCAATAATGCGTCGAAAAACTGGGCTGCTGCGGTTATAGGCATAACAATGGTGATGATCGCTCTGACAGCGTCGTCAGACGTAAAGATGGCCGCAATGACATGTCGACAAGATGTCAGCAAAATGACATCAAATATTCCAATGCACACGAATATCAGATAGTGTGTCCTCCAGGCCAGGCGTGCGGCATCCAGTGCACCGTAGCCGATCAGATTACCAAATCTCGTCGATGCTGCAATGGAAATAGGAAACGGGATATGATACATCAGGACAACCACCGTCATCAAGACAGATTGGGCAGCTAGATCGGGAGCGCTGAGATATCCAGCAGCAATGGTGAGGACGTCAAAGGCGAACCATTCCGAGAAGGTCATCATAACTCCTGGGATGGCGAGCCTGATCATAGGACCCCAGTTCTGGCTCGCTCGACGCAGATCAAGGCCAGGCCAGCATTGCAAGTTGGACGGTGCGACAAAGGCGACATACAATGCAAGTACTATTGGCTGAAGATTGTTAGATATGACCACAGCCCACGCGGCGCCAGCGAATCCCAGCTGGAAGTGGAAAACAAGAAGCCAGTTCCAAAGGATGTTGAGAGGAGCACAGACCAAGACCACGACCAAGGATGCAGTGAAATCACCTTGCGCCTGACAGAGTCTTTTTCCAGCTTCGAAAATAGCCCATCCAGGCCCACCGAGAAGATAGATGCGCATGAATGTACCTGCTAGGATAGCCTGGTCTTTTTCTGGCACAAGAGCGGACAAGATCCAAGGGGAGGAAATCCAGACGGCGCCGATCGGAATGGTAACCACACAGACCAGAAGACACATTCGTTGAACATGAAGCCCCACGAGATGTTTTTTGCTGTTTCCAAAGGCTTGAGAGGTCAGGGTGTCGAGGCTCGTCGACAGTCCTTCGTAAACGCAAAGGCCCGTCACGTTAGCAGTCATTGTAGCGAGGGAAGCTGCGCCCAATTCTTTCGTCCCAAGCCGACCAGCCACAAAAACTGTGACCAGTTGAAAGGAATACTGCAGGACGTAGGTCAACATCAACGGGCCGGAGTATCGAGCCAGAATGACTGTTTCCGCTCTCCATGTGGTCTCGAGCTCAGGAGTCTTGATCAAGGAGCCCTCTTCTTCGGCTGCTGTGCCATAGAGCCTCTGGTCGATTTGATCGATGGATTTCCTAAAGTCATCGATTCCATGTTCGTTGAGAAGAGCACTGGTCTCGGAAGGTCGACGTCCAGCCATCTTGTGTGACGTGAGATCACGATTCGACTCGTCTTGATGTAGTGCAGGCTTGATGAATTCTCATATCTGTCCGGGAGATGACTGGTAGATGAGAATAGGATGGTGGTATGACTTTGAAGATGCTGAAATGTCGGGAATCACGTTGACCGACAAATCTGAAGATTTATCGACGATTTCCAAATTTGCATCGCGGATCCCCCAAGTCAGAGACGGACTCGTCCGGTGATATGCAGCACGCTAAGCGAACCCCAGTGTCGCCCATTTCTCAAGTGTTGATTTGGCAAACAGTTGAGCTGCTTCACGGTGTGCTCTGAGAGTGACTGACACTGTCTTTGGTATCCAACTAGTCGTGGTGATTAGTTGAAGAGAATTGACAGAACCTGTTGGTAGCACCACCACTGGAAGCTCATACTCGTGGACAAGTCCGGTTGGTGGTCAGAGTCGCGGGGCACGGCACCCAAACAAATTAGGCTTGTGTCAGGCTACACTAGGCACTCTGTTTAACTGGAGAAGTGATCCGGAGCCAGGATCACGCGTCGGTTCGCGTCAGTGCAGGCTCGATAGGCTTCGTTTAGCGGGGTGGAAATGCGTGGTAAGTGGGTGGCTAGGATGTTGCCAGGATGTAACCAGCCAACTGCGGCTGGGAATCTCTCAGCTGCAACACCACCATCTTCTTCTGCTCGCTTCACATTACAGATCTTCTCTGACCCAACACGCGCTCTTCCCTGCCGTTCTACACCCTTGGCTGCCTCACCCACATTCGCGTTCTAGGTTCGGCAGAATGACAGCTACATCTATATCGCCTCGGAAGGTCTCTAGCCATAATGCCCTTTTTCCAACTCCCGATCCAACCTCTGTCAGGTTGCCAGAATCACCTGAAAAGAATCATCTGGCTTCTACCGACAAGGTTCGTGGACTTCGTCGATTACAGTCACACAATCAGCTCTCTTCAACCAGCAACATGGGTACTCAGGCTTCAAATCTGAGGCCGCGTTTCGGAGTGTCTTTGAAACCCTCTCGCGAGCACCTCAGTCAAGCTCAATCCTCAACCTCGAATTCAAACACCACCGCTACCAATTCGACCGCCACGTCACGTACTCGAGCAAATAGCGACGCCCCTCTTTCACATGCTCCTCGCGTCCGCAAAGCTCCTCCCGTTGCCCTCTCACATGCTTCCTCAAATCACATCCTCACACATGCCCGCAAATCTAGTCTCGAGATGACTCTTCGCGATGGTCCTCCCCCAGGCACAACAGCTGCCAGTGCACTGTCCTTGTTACGCCATTCTATCTTGACGAGCGGCGTGAATGCGACAAAAGAAGGGATGTCAGACTATCGAATATACCTGTGGCTGACATTGTTAAACATCGGACCGCTGTCAACAGACACCTACCTCAATTTGATACACCGAGGCCGCAGTCCTGCGTACGAGAAAATCTCCAACGATGTTTTCCGTACACTGGCGACAGACACCCTGTTCAAACGGCGAGTAACGGATGCAAGTTTGACGAGACTACTGAACGCAACGGCATGGCGTATACATGATGAACAAAACTCCAACCCTCCTTCGGAGTTTGCACAGAGATATCCTCAATCGCCTTACCTTCAAGGGCTCAATGTGCTCTCTGCTCCATTGCTATACGCGTCACGCTCAGAAGCACAAGCCTACGCTTTGATGACTTGTTTGCTGACCGAGCACATCCCCACCTACCTCTCCCCAACCATGTCTGGAGTTCACAGAGGTCTAGACCTCATTGATAGAATTCTAGCCGAAATCAACCCGAATCTCTCGTCTTACCTCCTCAGCAAAAGTCTTCCGGCAAAGATCTACGCCTTCCCTTCGGTGACGACGCTCTGTGCGTGCACACCCCCGCTACCTGAGGTCCTTAAACTTTGGGATTTCCTCTTCTCGTTCGGCGCCCACTTAAACGTCATATGCGTCGTCGCTCAACTGTTGCTGCTCAAGGACAAACTCCTCGGAGAGCCTAGTCCGGCGAAGATGCTTAGAAGTTTCCCCAATTTGAACGCAGATGAAGTGATCAAGATGACTGTCTGGATTGTACGCGAGCTACCCGAGGAGTTGTACCAGGCGGTTGTCATTCATGGCAGACAGGATTCATGACATTTCAATACAGCGACGTATGTTGGCGGATGTGTTTCCAAAAATGGGTCATTGAACCCTGGGATTATGAATTAACGACGTTCGAGAATTACGACTCTCAAGGGCTTTCAGTTGGATACGAATTAGGAAAGTGAGGTTCGCCCGTTACGGTTATATCCGAAGGGCGAAGCAGACAGCTGGACGTCAACGAGGTGGCATGCAGCGTTGCATCGGGTTGCAATTGTACATACACGTCCTCGGCCTTCAGCTTAACAAGGGACATTGATCAAGGTTGTCCTTTTCAACACGAGCCCAGCCTCGCCAGATCCAACTTCTCACTGGGAAAGCCTGAACGGGAGAGGCTGTCTGTACACCTTTGCACGAATGAATGAACTGGCGACGGAAGACACTCTGTACCAATAACAATTAGGGCGGGCGGTAGGGCATGCACACATTTTTGATGACGAGGACACACGAAAAAGGGGGACTTGCATATTCTTGCGTGGCTTTGTACGTTTTCGCCCGAGACCTTCTTTCCACTGCTGTGGATGGAAAGGGGCAATAGGGTTGGATTTCGACGCAGTCGTATCACAATTCTTGGAGATCCGGGATGTGTAGCTGTTTTGTTTTAGTAGCGTTCAATTCACAGGGTTTTCTGGAGCGAAGTCTTTTTTTCGATTTGAGTAAAATTGGACAGCATGCATCTGTGCCTCATTTCCCTACTTGTAGCTACGAGGGAAAGAACCTTGCCAGTGGATGGTCGCGGCGCACGCTCGGCTCGATCGACCTTGTACATTCTTCAAGGGTGAATCACCCGCTCTTCCATGTCGTGTCGCCCTGGATCCATGTCGACAGTTACAACTTTGTATTGTCTTAATGCAGCATGCCATCGCTTTCGCGGGCGAGAGGAACATAGATGGCCCCAGCTCTTGGAAAGCGAGAGCAGGAAGCGAGACAGGGCTTGGTGAGGAGGAACACGGGCACCCAAGAGCGGCCATGTAGGAGTAGCGAGAGATATGTATTCTGGATTGTCGAGTCCGCTATGTTCATACGCGTACTCGTGCTCATAGCGTCGCATCTCTCGCTGTTGCGCAGCTGAAATGCTTCAGGCTGACGACGGCTATCTTTCGTCAATAGGAGACAACGGTGAGGGTGGGGGAGAGAGAGAAGGACGAAGTAGAGGATAAGAGAGCATAAGATATTCATACTGCGTGCGAGTTGCTTCATCCCAAGAAGTGTCAGTTTCCAGTAACTCATTTTTCATTTCTTGTGCAAAGGCCATAAAATACCATGCTTCAACTCCCCTGGCTGGCTAGCATCACCGCCGCCGGCTCCTCAAAATCAAATCATCAATGCTTGATCTCTCCATTCCCATTACTACTCTTCTCACCCACATCCAACACGCCCAGACCCGTCACACTCCTACGCAGTTTGCGCCTGCCATATACCTCAGCGGCCCACTCCGAGAGCTGGTACATCCAGCCACCACCGACAATAACGCCGCTCATGACGTTGACCAGGCGGACCAACAAGCCCAAGAAGCTGGAGCGGGACTCGGAGACGATGAGCAGGATGGGTTCGATGTCGTACTTGAAGAAAATGCCGGGCACCGTGCTCGTGGGCACCTCGCGCGACTGCGACTGCGCGGCGTACTGGTTCGTGAAGATGGATTTGGAGTCGCGGTGCGAGTCCGGGTGCGGGATATGGTGCACGACGCCGCCGTTACCGTTGGATTTCTTGCCAGGGTGAGCGGTGTCGGGCACCATATCGAGGGTAGGGGGCTGTGGGATGGCGGCCGGGTCGAGGGAGCCGGAGCGCGTGCTGACGCGGCGTTTCGTGAAGATGGTGGGCACGATGGAGAGGTAGTACTGGTAGCGCATGAAGTGCACGTCGGTGGTGTCGCTGGTCTTGTCGAGCGGGTTCAGCAGGTTTGGGTAGTGCGGGCCGAAGGAGAGTTCGTTGACGTGGTGGCTGAAGTTGAACGTCTGGTGGTCCAGGTGCGCCTGCATGCCGAACTCCATGTATCCGTGGCCGCGCGCCGTGATGTGGAAATCGCCCTGTACTTTATTGCCCTCGAGCGAGCCGTAGATGCGGCAGCTGTCGATGGGCGTTCCCTTGGGCAATTTGGGCGACTTCTGGAACTTGCGCCCTTTGTTCTCGCGCATGTGGCCCAGCACGTGGCCCACGTGTGAGTCTTCCTCCTCGGCGCGCTGTCGCTTCTTGTCCCCTTCATTCAAGCCCGAGTACATGCCCGACTGCATCTTGCGCAGCCGGAACAGTTTGCGCGGGTCCAGCCACAGTTCAAAGTTTGTCTCTTCTCTCGTGAGCAGGTCGCCCGCCATGATGCGGTCCATGGCCGCGTCTTGCACGTTGACGTGCAGGTCGCGGCACGGCATCGCGATCACAATGTCTAGGTTCAGCTGCAGTTCGTGGCCCACGCCGCGCTCGACGCTGAAGTGGTGCGTCTCGCTGCCGGCCCACCAGCCGCGAAGCTCGGAGAAGGTCAGGCACAGGCACAGGATGATGATCGCGAGGGTCCATTGTCCGCCGCGACTGGTGGCGGATTGGTAGTTCGGTTTTGTTTTGGCTGCAGGTTGAGTGTTAGCCACCTTGTGTTCTCCGATGTGTAAATGTCGACGGGGCCCGCCAGATCGAACAGACACTAGGATCCCTCATGGCAAATGTAGTCTGGGAGGTCAAAACTCACGAAATGCATCGAACGTCCTCAGCCCAGACAAGCCGGTGTCGCCAAAAGCCGACTCATCGAGGCCGTGGCTCTGAAAAGACGTGTCCATTTATGGCGAGCGTTTAATGTTTTATTGCGTGGTACGAGAGCCTTGACAGCTCTATGCTCGGAGTTGGTGACATGCAAAAAGCTGCTCCGCCGGGTGCAGGCGCAGAGATGGAGATCGCAAGCCGACTTCACGGCACGGTTGAAAGGCGAGGTCGGCTTTGGGGGGGGGATTGAATTTTCAGGGAGCGCAACGTGAGCCTCAAGTTCAATGGCATTTTGGCCAGATCTGTGGTTATGCAGGGCGCAGCCTTGCTGACACGATTGGCTGGCGAGGCTGGAGTCTGACATGCCACTTACATAGGGAAGCATGTGGGCTTCGGCGCTAAAACTGGAAGCCGATGAGGCTGGAAAACAGCAGATGCTTCAAGTTACAGGAGTCCATCTACTCGTACTGGTGGGTATATCTAGAAGAGAATATACTGAATGAATGGTTTCATATGTGCTCGGTTATTCATGTTCATGCTAACTCTCATGCTCATGCTCGTATTTCTCGTCAGAGCTCATGAATTTCCTGCTGTCTGTTTCATGTGTCGCTATGCCATGCCATGCCATGAATGAATGAAATGCAAAATACACAATAACTCGGCTCGCTTGTTGGGTATCTCGGTCGCACGATTCCTCTCCAATAGTCCAACTGCCCAGGCTGCTCCCATAATCCCTTCCAGGCGGGCATGTTTCATTCCAGACTCCATACTGAAATAATATTCGACGTCATGTTACCCTGGAGCATCTGTTGCGCTCGTAAGTGTTACAGCGCGACTGAATCAGAACAAGCCTCCCAATCATTCTTCAATTGGTTCCAAGGAGAAATCTGCCCGACGTTCGGCTCCACAAACCGACCATCGTTTTCTTTCCTTGTTGCTCCTCAGGTTACTTCCTCGGAGTTCCAGTGAGCTTCTTCGTCGTGGATCGCCCATCTCACCATCTTCTCCTCTCAGCTTGGCTTCCTCTTCTTCAAGTATTGCAGCCTCCTCTGCGTCAGGTGCATCTTCAATCGTTTCCAGTGAACTAATAGAGGGAGACCGTGATCGTATGGATGTTGGAGTGCTAGGAACACTGGAGGTAGAACTCAAAGAATTCATCGGGTAGGGTTCATAGGTGTATTTCTGAGATGTGAACGAGGGCGGTGATGGGGATGTTCTGCCTGAGATGCTGGGGCTGACAGATCTGGCGTGGAGTGAGGGAGCGCTCGCACTCTGGTGGAGATGTTGCGAAGTCCGCCGACGAGCCCGCGGAAACGTGTTTGAGAAGGAATATATGGGCGATGGTTGTGCTGCTTCCCCGTCTGCGCCGAAGTCGAGTTCCTCATTCTCGGGAATGTTTGGCTCAATCGCAAGACCACTCCACTGCGGTTTGCCAGGATATGGCTCTTCCAAAGCCATTCTCAGCGGACTCCTCCTCCTTCCCGTATGCATTGGCGACGACGGTCTTCGGAGCGGGCCATACGGAGTGATGTATCGGCCGGAGGCGTCGACGCCGGGCGATGAATGGGCTCGTTGCATAGGCGGGGCGCCAATGCTTCCACCCACTGAGAGTGGTCTCATTCTTCGTGGGGGCGATGAGGCACGGGGTCTTGAGGGCGTGATGTTCTGAGACAATGAGCGGCCGTGTTTAGGTAGGATTTCAAGGCTCTGTGGGGGCGAGGATTTGCGAAATTCGAAGACTGGAATTTCTGGTGCTTCATCTTGAGGAGAGGGCGGTAGTTCAATGTCCTCTGCCCGGAATTGAGGAGAGGAATCATAGGCAAATGCCGAAAAGGACTTATCGTCGGAGGTAGCGGAGGGACGCAACGGGAGGTTTGTCAGCGACGACATGGTGGTGTCGCGGGTAGAGGTAATCGAAGAGGTTGAAAGGTTATTCAGCTGATTAAGTGAGTGAAAGGAGGCATAATCAGGGCGACGAGATCGGTTTGAAGAAGGGTTAGAACGGGGCTGAACAAGCATTCCAGTAGAACGCTGTTTGAGATCTGGTATTCAATTCCACCGTCGAGGAGATTAGAAGGTGTTTGGCGGTGCAGATCGGGTCCGGCTTCGAGTCCCAGTTATCCTACCACCCAGCAACACTCGAGGCAGGTAAACCTCTGAGGTTGCTGGCGAATTTGAATCTGGGGAGGTCGGTGATTGAGAGATGTCTCGAGGAATGCAGAGGATAGAGAAAGGAGTCTGGAGGGGGCGTGGGCTTGTCACACGTCGAATTGCGGAGTGTGGAGATTGTCCAGCAAGCAGCGGCGCCAAATAAAAAAAGTCAGGAGGTCGAGGTCCGGGTTCAGGCTCAAGCTCGGGTTGTTTGGTGACTTCCGGCGATAATGCCAGGGCCCGGCTTTAGCTGGATGGAGGGGACCCTTTCACTAAATCTAGGCAACGATCGGCCCTATTTCTTAGGGCTTATTGGGCGGTTGCTGCCCCTGCATTTGCTTGAAGTTCAAGTTTGGAGAGGTGATCGATTCGTGATTCTTTCTTAAATACCTACTTATCCATATGCTGGTAATGATGCTTCGCAGTCCTGATGCCTGTTGCTCACAGTCACTTAGTATTCTGCAAGTCGATGCGAGCTGCGACGCCCCGTGGCACTGCCACCCAACGCCTCCAGTCAGTGCGTCCACGTCTGGAACTTGAACTTTGTCATTTCAGCTTCACCAGCTTTCGATGGGCTACGTTCTGACTCAGCGACAAATTCCACATGTGATGAACTTCTGTTTGTTTGGTGACTCGTAGTTTTCGGCACTTCGCCAACAGATCATCTTCTGACTCGACTACCCTCGCCTCTCTCGACAAGGGGCCACTGTCTCACAAGACCTTTCCAGCCTTCAACCCTGAAGTTGATAGTATGGAATAGGGCGGCCAAACATGAGTCACCTACCGCGCACGTTCCATTTGGCCGACAGCTTCATCTGCTCCCACTATCAACATTCAGCTTTCTTCCCGGCCGATAAGGAGAATAAGTTCCGTGTAATAAGAGTGCAGATTGTGGCCAATATCACTTTCTGTTCGTACCGCCATTAGCAGCCCTCTGTTATACGCAGTTGATGAAGGCGCCTTCCCGGTTGTGACCGGAGGGTCAGGCTAGAGAATGCCTTGGTAAAATTCTTATCTGCGGCCAAGGCATCAATCTTCTGCTGCCAGTAAGCATCCTGGCATCTCCTGTAGCGTACCAGGAAAATGAGCTGAAAGAAAATTGAAACTACATTGTAACCCCGCCTGTTTCTGGCCGTGCTGAACTGAAGGTCACGCTCGTTTCATTGAGAAACATCTCGTCATTGACCGCACAGGTGGGACAGGTCGGCTGCGCTGCATAGCGGGAGAATACCCTGGAGTCGAATAGCACTGACATGAGACATCTCGATGGGGAAATATCAACGCTTTCGTTCAAAACTTGTGTCGGAGATGAATGTTGCCCGAAAAATTCCGCGGGTTGAACGTTAATCTCTGAAGAGCTCATGACCCCCAATTCACGGCGAACGCGAAGCATACTCGTATCGTTCATCCCTTTGTCACATCTTGATTGGGAACTGGTTAAGATTCTCTGCACGGCTCGGTGGGATATTACCACTTTTAGAGGAGAAAATATCGCCACCGTTGATGGATAGCTTAAAGGCGAAGGCTTATACTCCGTGTCGCGGTGACGCTGCGCGGACTTAGCTCGGATTATGTAAATTCGGCTATATCTCGATATGCACGCAGCAAGGGTGTACACCTTGATGGGTCTTCGACAGTGTTCTGACATACATCCTTGTGCCACAGACCAAAGATATAGTCCCTGATCAAAGCTGCATGGGTATGTGATCATGATGACTATCTTATTTCCGAACGTGACAGCTTATTACGTACCACTATCAATCCGAGCGCGCTTCTTTGATCCAACCTGGTGGGCGGTATTGTGTCACGACACTTTATTCCGCCTTTTTGGCTGTAGTAATGATCGCGACCCAGTCCCACTTGATTTCACCATTGCCATATTTGTTCTGCATGTACGAGATAACTGCCTTGTCTGCTCGAGCCTTGTACTTCGTGCGCTGTTCCTCAGACCACGTCCTTTGTTGGATCAAACCGACCATTCCCGCCATCAACCGAGTAAACTCTTCGACGCCAGCAATAGCACTGCTGTGAGGTGCTTCTTTCACTTCCACGTCGACGAAGCCGTTTTCTTCGAGGTTGTCCTTGATCCATTGTGTGTCGTCCCAAACCCCGCCAGCGTTCATGATTTGGCGGAAATCTTCACTCGTTGGAAATGGCGGGATTTCTGGCTCTGATGCAAAGGCAGCTCTGACATCCTGGAGCCAGGCAACCTTTTTCCATGAGGCCATGGCCAGAACGCCGCCTGGACGTAACAAGCGATGAAGCTCACGGAAGCTAGCTAGTCCATCAGTGAAGACCATGGGGCCGAAATTGAGGAAGATGTGGGTATAGCTATCACTTGGTGATTTGATGTCGTTCGCATCGGTCTTGACAACTGCAGCGCTCTTCACATCAAACTCCTTGACCCGTTGGCCCATAAACTCGAGCATGGAATCTGCAAAATCCGCGCAGGTAAGGTTCAGATTGGCCTTTTGTTGATCGTTCAGGACACCCATAAGCTCTTTCGAAACAATACCAGTGCCGCACGCCAGGTCTAGCACATCAAGTTCTTTTCCGTTGGGATACTGATCCACCTTTGTTGCTTCAACAACTTGCGCAGCATAGTACCGGGTGAACTTCTCGGCGCCCTCGGCGTACATTTTTGTGAATTCTTTGTCGTTGAACATTTTCATCATGGCGTCATCCTTTGGAGCTGCCATGGTGCTGTTGCTGCGGTCGATGAATTTGCTGGGCCAATTCGGACGGGATCTTAAACAGGAAGAACGAAAAGTAAGTGGCTTCAACTGTCGGATGTGACGCTGCAGCAAAGGGTTCATCCACTTGAAACTATTGAGTGAGGTCTTTTCGCATCTGGTACTTCAAGGAAAGTGATGGGCTTCGATCAAGAGGGTGTCCTTTTAATCCTGCCAGCACACACCTAGGGGGCCTTCATCGGAGACATCTCATATGTCTCCGAAAAGTAGCCCTGGGTGGCCTGAGCTTCACTTGGGGAGCCATACCATGGTGTACAAGTAGCCATCGTCTTCGAGCCTACCGTTTGAAGAGTCAACTATTGGATTTCCAGTTGATTGACATGTTGCAAGTTCATGAATACGATTGTTGACTTTTGTGGTGAGGCTCGAGAGCACGTCAACATGCAGTTCGCATGAGATGAAGATGTGGCTTGGGAGGCTTGGCCAATCGGAGAGTTTAGATCTGCCGCTCGACTTGCCTCCTCAGAAGCTGATTCATCAAGTCGTCCTTGAACTAACTCTGATTCGCGTCTCGCGTGCCGAGCTTGAGGTGCTCTTGCCGCCTCACTGCCTCTGCTATTTCCACGGACCTTGCGTGACAAAGATTTTTTTGCAACTTGAACTGATATTGAAACGGTTGCCTGGCTGGTGGACCTAGTCCCTTTTACCTGCGCTGTCCTCGTACCACGACCTCATCAGGCACAACCGGCTACTTTACCGATAAGCGCCATGACTAATACAAAATGCCTATCCCTGTGCGATCTCACTCCCCGATCAAGGCAAATCCTGCAACCAGCAGCATACCAGCGACATCGAGACGGACCCGAAGTGATGAAAAAGGAGCAAAAGAACCGACAAGGCTGGCAACCGAGCCGGCAGCTGTCCGCGCCACAGCGAGTCTGTCTACGCCAAAAGTCATCGAATTGAAGCCTCGTGATCCTGGTCCTGATCCTGGTCTGGTCTCAAAGGTAGGCAGGAATACTGCTAGTAGAGGCGCCAATTCGCTGCACGCACCCTCTAAAAGCCTGTCAGCCAGTAGCAGCAATGCAGTCCGAACAGCTCCTAGGGAGATAGCCCCTCCGGTCTCTTCTCGGTCACAGCACGCGACGCACAAGTCTCTGAGCGCTCCAGTGAGGCCAAAGGCGTTCGTCGAAGGGACCAGCAAACCAAACGTCTCTGTTTCCTCTCATGCAATGTCATCCACATTAGTCAAGACATCTTCATTGATGTCCGTACGAGCGCCCACCATACCATCCACAAAACCCAATTTCAGTACCTACCAACAGCATTACAGCCCGAAGAAACCGACCGTAGTCCCCGGAGCGCCTGCGTCGGTCTCTCATCAATCCTCCACAAACCTCGGATCCGCGAGCCACGTCATTTCTTCCAAGGAAATTGTAAACCTTCAAGACGAGTTACTACAATTGGGCCTTGTAAAGGAGAACTCAGCGGCCACTCTCCAGGCGTATGCGACGTCGATGAAGGTACGGCTGAGGACGGGATATGAAGAAGCCGAAACTCAGTTAAGTTTCCTCAGGTCCCTGCAGCGAGGGCGTCAAGCGAGCATCAATGCCTTTGCGACGCGTACGTGGCTTGAGCACGAACAGAATATCCAAGTGGCATCAGGTGCAAATTCCGATACCTTACTCCTGCTTGCCCACTGTGTAAGGGAATTGCACGACGTGAGCCAAGAAGATGGGCCTTTGGACGAAGCTCTGACGATCTTTGACAAGTGGTGCACCCAGATGTCTTCTAGAAGGTCGAAGCGAAAGGGCGAAGATCGCCTGGATCAGGCCAACGATGATCACGGACCTAATTTCGTTGTAGCTCCACAGTGGTCAGCCTTGATTTCGTCAGTGCACAATCGAGTCAAAGCTTGCGCGGCGTCGTTGGAGGGTCTGCACACGCCGATTGCGGAATCTTCATCCATTAGCTCGCTCATCAACATGCACATCAACCTTGCCGAGCAGGCATTGCAGGAAATAGCGACGTGCAGGACCGTAGAAGACCTGATTGTTCGAGACGAAGATGAGTGGATTGAACGGGCAGTAGAAGACGCTCTTCAGGTGTGCGATGCAGAATTACATCATTCCGTTGATGCACATCGCCCTGCTAGCAGTACTAGGGCCAGGAGGGGCTTGTGGGAATGCGACTTGCAGGACACAGTCACAGTGTGAGAAATGGGGGAGAATGATGCTGTCAAGGGGATGCAGCCTGAGTAGAGAATGGTCGAAAATCTTCAAGAGCACGGCTGTCAGTCGCGGGTAATCAGTCATTGTTACTTTATCAAGGATTGGATGGTTTCATCCAACCTCGTTCAAGTTGGCGTGAATGAGTTGCGCGTGCCATTTGCCACAAAGGGAAGATCTGACGAGAAGGCGTGTCTGGTCTGATCGATGAATGCCTAGGAGATCTGATTCCTGGCGACCTCCAAGCTTCGGATCAGCCATGTGGAATGGTGGACAAAGTAGCATTTAATGAGTTAAGGAGGGTGGGTTGGATTTTTAGCGAAGCTGCGGTGTGTTTGGCGGTGGCCGCGTCGGCGACATTTTAACAGGCCCAAAGCTTGCGTGTATCCGAGACGTTCACGTTTCGGCATCCCGGAGCATGTCGGATTAGTAGGTTCAAAGTTTTGTAACTTTATGCTCGTGGTAGTGGTAATTGCCCAGTTGTTGTGTGAGCTGCGGGCTAATGGTGCCTTTTCCAGGTCCATTGGAGATCAGTGGGCCGCAGGACATACGGCGGTGGTGGATTCCAGACAAGGCGAGTGTAAGCGTGGTGTTCAAGGAGGGGGAGGCTGGATGAATAATACGGTAGCCGGTACGTACGCTCCCTCGGCGACTGATCAACGCGAATTCGTTTATGCCACTATTACTACCTGGACTATGGAAGGAAGCAGTCTCCCGGAACCAGGCCAAGGGCAAGTACCAAGTATGGCAGGCTCTAGTCAGCGCCCCCCCTTTTGGCCTTCTGGCCCTGTGGCCCACGACTACTATCTACTCGTACTGACAGCCTCCTCTTTGACCTCGGTAGACCTGTTGAAGTGCCGTGGGTTTACACACCCAAAATCCCAGAACCAACCTAATGAAATCCACGTGGTAAGTGGTTACAAAAGGCATGACATAAAGGGAACCGGAAGATTTCAGCTTGCCCAGGGTTGTTCAGGGTTCGACTCACACGTCGGGGTGGATGTCATCAAAGCGGTTTAGCAGCCGGCTTATCTAATAACATGGTCATTTGTAGTCATCGTGAGCTCCAGTTTCAAGGTTACTCAAAGGTTACAGCAATACGAGTCGGTCGGTCTTCCACTCGCAGTAGTCTGTGTGGCAACTAAATTTATAATTCGTCATTTGCAAGTTGGAACTGAAGCCGGGTATTTTGCCCATTACGTGACAAGAGCTAGCAAAACAGTAGAGATTACTTTACCGTGGCCCACCCACAATTGCTAGCAAAAGATCACGTTATCCTTTTTGTCGCCTTCAAGTTTGGGTTTACTGGACAAATACGAGTACAGGTACAGTGAAAGAAAGCAAGAGCTCTTTTGGAGGTAGCAATTCCCTCCTTCAGTTAGTTTCCATGGCCAGCTCCGATAGGTTGTTCCCATCCGTGCCGCCCTCCCAATGACATACTTGAATCGTCTTGCAGCCCGCAGCCCGTGGCAATCCTAATCCAGCAAGCGTAAACTCGACCGATGTGACTAGTAGGGGCCGCCTTTGACAACGCTTCGATTGTCTGCCCGTAGTACGCATTGACCAGGCTGGCTGCTGCAGAGATTTCTAAAATGTTCCTAAAGTTCCTCCGTCCCCGCTGCTCTGCATTGCCAGTCTAGTGCCACAGGTATGCCGTATTTTGCCAGGAAGCCACCAAGCGCGCTGACTCTCTCTCAGTCCTTGCTTCCTACTGCTCCAATCCTTCTCGATCACTCTCTTCCCTCTTCTAGATCCTCTTTTCTCCCCTGGCATCCGCTTGCACTTCACCAATCGTCCATCTGCGCTATTGAACCCGCCCTGCCCTGGTCGTTTGCCCCATCCTGCTTCCTCCCTAGCCGCCCTGCGGCCCACTGATCTCCAATGGACCTGGAAAAGGCACCATTAGCCCGCAGCTCACACAACAACTGGGCAATTACCACTACCACGAGCATAAAGTTACAAAACTTTGAACCTACTAATC